>CM030791.1:66061818-66263584 GCA_018127125.1 Rhododendron griersonianum
CACGGAGAGATTGAGAGAGATGATCATATGAGATAACCCGAGAAAGAGGATGTGAAGTGCTAGAACAATTAGAAAAACCATATTTTACCGGAGGGTGGCGAGTCTCACGAGTAGGATATCGACGAGCAGGCGGATCTGGCGACGGGGGAGAAGACGGAGGTGCTGGCGAAGATGGTTCGGCAGGTTGGGAGGGTTCTATAGGTGGAGGCTGGGTTGGTGCTGGTGCGTTGGAACGCCGAACATAGACCTGTAAAGGGTTTGGTGGACCAGTACCAGTTGGAACAGCCATAGGTAACACAGACTCTAAGGTAAGGAGATCATTGGTAGTAACAGGAGCCGAGTAATATGGCAGAGACTCATTGAACGTGACATCCGCACAGACAAAGTGACGACGTAAAGTAGGAGAGTAACATCGATACCCTTTCTGGGTGTGTGAGTATCCCAGAAAAATACACCTAAAAGACCGAGGATCAAGTTTACTCCTATCAGGGTCAAGAGCATGGACATAACAGGTGCACCCAAAAACTCGAGGGGGTAATGAGTGGAGAGGCTGACCGGGAAACAAGACTGTATGGGGAACCTGACCACCTAGGACCGTAGAGGGCATGCGGTTGACTAAGTAACAGGCAGTGAGGACGGCGTCACTCCAATATGACTTAGGAACCTGCATTTGAAATAATAAAGCACGCATAACCTCAGACAAGTGCCGAATCTTGCGCTCAGCAACTCCATTTTGTTGTGGAGTCCGAGAGCACGACGATTGGTGAATAATGCCATGATCATCGAAAAATTGAGAAAGTGTACTATGAAAATATTCACGGGCATTATCTGAACGAAATATCTTAATGCAGGTATCAAACTGATTCTTAACCTCCATGTAAAAGGATTTAAAAACAGATTTCAATTCAAATCTCTCTTTCATTAGATAAAGATATGTGATACGAGAAAAATCATCCACAAAAATAACATAATACTGAAAACCAGAAATACTGGGCACATGAATAGGCCCCCAAATATCTGAATGAACTAATTGAAAAGGACGCGACGCACGACGCTCAACCCTAGGATAAAAAGTGACTCGACGGTGTTTACTAAATTCACAGACTTCACAAACTAACTTATTAATGGAACAACACGAGGGCATAAGACGCTTTAAACTCTGAAGAGAGGGATGACCAAGACGACAGTGTTGTTGATACGGAGACTCTGATGTCTGAAGGGCAACAGATTGAGGAACAGTCAAGTAATATAGGCCATCTCGCTCAATGCCCCCACCAATCTTCCTCCCCGTCTTGAGATCCTGAAAAACACAGCCATGAGGAAGAAATGTAACAGAACAATTTAAAGATTTTGTAAGTCGGCTCACAGACATAAGATTAAACGGGAAACGAGGAACATGTAATACAGATGTCAAAGTAAGAGAGGAAGAGACAGGAACTGAACCCAAACCAGTAACAGCAGTGGTAGATCCATCAGCTAAGGTAACATGAGATGATCTACCAACTGGCTGTCGATCACAAAGGAAAGCAGGTGTACCAGTCATATGATCTGTAGCTCCCGAGTCAATAACCCAAGGAGAGGAAGAAGAGGAGGCAACAAAAGCAATAGAGGAACCGGTCTGAGCGAGCGTAGCAGTGGAAGATCCTGTCGCAGTCTGAAATGACAATAAGCGCTGGTACTCATCAGTTGAAATAACCATACTATCGGCAGAAGATTGAGTAAACTGTCCAGTATCCTCAGAGGTAGAGACAGCAACCTGATGAGCCTGAGGAAAACCATACAACTCATAACATGTGTCCACCCAATGATTGGTTCCCCCACAGTAAGTGCACAACCGAGCGCCACGGCCACGACCGCGGCCTCCCCTTATTGTGCGGCCGCCACGATTAAATGTACGATCTCCACGACCACCAATAATAGTATCTGTACGGCCACCAGAACCACGGCCACTCACCCCAAAATCTCGGCCACGACCTCTAAACCCAGAATCACGGCCGCGACCACGGCCGCGGCTGACTGAAAACACAGAGCTATCAGAAACAGCGGAAGTCAAAGCAGAACGATCAGGAGTCGGTGCAGAAATAGACGATGACTGACGGAGACGACTGAAAACCTCGCTGAGAGGAGGTAAGTCACGAGTCCCCAAAATCTGATTACCCACAGGACGAAAGGTCGATGATGCACCGGATAAAAAACGAGTAACCCGCATACGTTCACGCTGGCGCCGCATAACTTGAATATCAGCAGTAAGAGGCTCACAAATATCCAATTCATTACAAATGCGCCGGAACTTAGCATAATACTCCTCAAAGGAATCATCACCCTGAGATATGTTAAAGAAAGACTGATGAAGATCATATGTGCGACGGAGATTATCTACACCTGAATATAATTCTTTGGCCTGTGTCCACACCTCTTTAGCTGTATCACAGAACATCAACGTACTGGCAACTTGTTCTGTCATACTATTCCATAGCTCGGAACGAATACGGGCATCAACTGCTTTCCATGCCTGATATGTGGGTCCAGCAGCAGGAGGATCATCAGTCAAATAGGAGTCCTCAGATTCACCCATATAATATACCTCAACGGCTTTAGCCCAAAGAATATAATTGCCCCCATTTAAAGGTGTGGAGGTAATAGAGCGCCTATCGCGAGGCCGAGAACTACTCGATGAACTACCAATAACAGTAGAAATAGACCCAGAACTAGTACCAGAATCAGACTTCTGTTCAGACATTGTACCGGTTAATGGAGAAGCACCCAACGAATAAGAACCAACAAGATCAACTAATAGGAGCAACAACTACCAACAAGTTGCCATCAACAGTAGCAAGAACATCTACAACTTACTACAACCATGATACCCAACAGATTGTACCGGGTTGGACATACCAGTCAAGTCTACTAACTCCATAGATGAAAGAAAACCACCAATAACCAAATAAGATAAATCGATCATGGTCCAACCCAGATAAACTGAACAAAACAACTCCAAAATATCCAACTTACATCAACGTGGAATAGAAATCAGACTTGACACAAGCAGAATTGCTCGGAGAACACCGAAATAGCACGAAATCAGAGATCCAGTAGCAGCAGAACACAGAATATGTAACCAGGAGGGTCGCCGGAATCAGGCGAGGGTCGCCGGAGGATCGCCGGTGATGGGCGATGGCCGGCGAGGGTCGCCGTTGACTGGACGACCTCCGACGAGGGTCGCCGGTGACTGGGCTGTGGCAGTTGACGTGATTACAGGCGTAAGGGTGAGGTATTAGAGGCTAGGGTTTCCAGCAACACTGTTCACAACCGTGAGATTACTGTGCACGACTGCTAGAGTGATGGGTAAAGCTGTTAGGGTTGGATCTATGGTGGGTTAGGGTTTGGCTCTGATACCATGTTGTTTGGAAAGAATAGAGGAAGTGTGTAGAGTATGTTTCACCCTAACACACACACATATATTTATATTACTCTGGAGTGTTACATGTACATTAGATTGGCAATGTGGGACAAACCCACTTATTCTACTAACAGTCCATAGCTGCCCATAAGACTGTACTTCATGTCTGTCTTCTCCTCCTCCAATTTTCTCCCTTTCTATGCAGTGTTCAGACTTCAGAGTCATCTCTTCTGTTAAAAAGACCCCAACAATTTCCTCTAATGTTGCAGTAGTACTTGAGAGACCACTTTACGGATGTTAGTAACAGGATAAGATTTAATTAGAGATGAACACCCATCGTTTTCTTAACCTCTATTGGTTGTGCTTGTATTAGATTGCTAATCAAAAATCTGAAACAAGGTATGATTGGCTCATGTTAGCCTTGCCTACGAACCAAGTCAGGTGATAAAGCTTGAAATGAACCTGAGATCTCGAGAAGGCCTTAGGACAATCAGTAACAAAATTCATTCCTGTTTTTCTAGACCATGGGCTTACCTTCTCCCTTGGATGTATTAGATTCGTGAGCATATGTATTCATTTGTCAGGGTTCCATGCATGAGGAGAGCATTTCTCAATTCTCGGTAGGTCCTATGGCACTATGCAAATTGATATATATCTTTCTAATATTTCACAAGGCATAAATTTCAGAGGCATCCATAAATGCGAGGATGCTCTCGATTACATTGGTTTTACATTCAGGACGTCGACATCAAAGTCAAACTATATTTTTTCTTGATAATACACAAGTCCACATAAATAGCTCAGTTAAGTTTAGTTGTCTCATTCCTAAAAAAGAACAAGTGTTTCTGGTCATATCTTTGTACCTCATAAAATCCTGAGAAACGGGGTGGCTTTTAAGCTTCAGATTATTGCTATGCCTTGATACTCAGCTATTTCTGCTTTAAAGCAGCGTATTTGCATGCTCCACAAGTGTGAAACCTCAAAGTCTGCTCATTACAGGCCTGTTGTTTCATACCCTCCTAGGTGCATTTCATGTTGGTTGTTTAACTAGTTAAGTTGAACTGAACTGTACTCCTCCATCTGTTGTTAAAGATGTGTATTATTTTGCTTTGGATATATGTACTTGCAGTGGGTTCTCTCTCCAAAGTACTTCAATTTTCCGTTTCCTATAACGCTGACCATGATTCATATGGGATTTTCTGGAGCAGTGGCATTCTTGCTTGTTCGTGTTTTCAAGGTATGGCTTTGGCATAAATTTAGCAAATTGACTTACTTTGTATGCTCTCTATTTAAAATCTGGGATTATTGGTTATTTTTTCACAATCGCCCTTTAGAACTTAATGACTACGTTTCTACTACTTATATTATCGATGTGATTTTCAAATTATTCGTGTTATGCGGTTAGATTATTAATATCGTTTTTCTGATTTCCCTGCAGGTTGTATCTCCTGTTAAAATGACATTTGAGATGTAAGGGTTCTTGTTTCGTGTTATAAGCTATCTACTTCTTGTTTCTGTACTTGAATATGTGTTTATTCTTCTTATTGGGTGATGCCAGATATGCGACGTGCGTGATTCCCATAAGTGCCTTCTTTGCTTCAAGTTTGTGGTAAGCATTTAAGTAGTGACGATTATTTGGTGGATTGTAACACTATTTGATAGTGTTTTCCTATTGGAGGCTAGTATGAGGAAATGTGTTTCTAGGTGGTGCCCAGTCACATATTAGAAAAGGCTACACCTTTGACATTTAACGCATGCAAATGTGCGTGAATGATTTTGCTTACTTCCATCAGCATGCAATGCCTTGTGAGTCTGCGATGGCCATGTTTTTGTACTTGTATTCTACTTTGTTGGTACGGTCTTTTAATAAGAAGAAGAACAATTGTGCATTTCCTTTCTTTTCACAGGTTTGGCAACACTGCATACTTGCACATCTCTGTGGCCTTCATCCAGATGCTCAAAGCCCTAAGTATGTGAAAATTAATTGCAAATAGTTTCCTCAACCTCCTTACTGAGCCTTACAAAATCCTGATTACGGTTGATATTCTTGATTTCAGTGCCAGTGGCAACATTTCTCATGGCTGTTTTATGCGGCACTGACAAATTAAGGTGGGATGTGTTCTCCAACATGTTGCTGGTCAGTGTCGGAGTTGTCGTTTCCTCGTACGGGGAAATACATTTTAATGTAGTGGGTACAGTTTACCAGGTTACGGGCATCTTTGCAGAAGCTCTTAGGCTTGTTTTGACTCAAGTCCTCCTGCAAAAGAAGGGCTTGACTCTGAATCCTATTACCAGCTTATATTACATAGCTCCCTGCAGGTATCCGATTGTATGCTTTTGGACATTTTTTTGGATATGAATACTGAATAGAGAGTGAAGTGTCATTCTATTGTTTAACCAATTTTTTAAAAACTTGTTGGAAGATTGAACCACTATGTAAAGAACTAAAGATTAAATTTGATGTCCCAAAATTGTTGTTTGTAGGCTTCTGGTGGTATAAGGCTATAAGCATTCTCTGATTGCAAGTTTCACTGACCACCAAAAAAAGAAAAAAACATTGTCTCTTTGTCCATTAAGCTGTTGACAATTGCGTAAATTAGTGATTGTTTTATATATACCCACTACATTAACTAAATCAATGAACTGATTTTCAACTACTTTCAATAAATCAGTACAAGGTTGCTGATGCTCTTTCGTTTTACTTCGAATCAGTCGAGTGTCTTCTTTCTTATTACTTGAATAGCTTTGGAGTATTGAATTTAAGTTGATACAAAACAATTTGTAAAAGTTCTGCCATGTTCTTTTTCTTAACCTAATGTCCATATGCTACATGCAAGCAGCTTTTCACTCTACCTAGTCTACATCCTTAAGCGCGTTTACAGTTTTTGAGTTGTTTCGTTTCTCATAGTTTCTGTTTGGACCTGTGCAGTTTCATGTTTCTGTTTGTACCTTGGTATTTCCTGGAGAAGCCTGGGATGGAGGTTTCACAGATCCAGTTCAATTTCTGGATCTTTTTCTCCAATGCTATTTGTGCATTAGCATTGAACTTCTCAATTTTCTTAGTAATCGGTAGAACTGGAGCAGTTACCGTTCGAGTTGCTGGTGTTCTGAAAGATTGGATACTGATAGCCCTTTCAACTGTTGTGTTTCCTGAGTCGACCATTACTGGGCTGAATATTATTGGCTATGCGATTGGTATATTTTAATATGAACAAAGTACTGCAGAAAAACCGTTATGGCCATCACATTTTTGGACGCCATAACATTTGGTTTCTGTTTGCTGCAGCACTATGTGGTGTTGTGATGTACAACTACTTGAAGGTGAAGGACGTTCGTGCATCTCAACTTGCCCCTGATAGTCTCCCAGAAAGAATTGCAAAGGCTAGTTTTTGTTTCGTTTCTCTGCAGCAGCTGATTTTGACCCTTGAGCTCTGTTTGAACGTTGGTTTTTCATTTTATTATTGTTAAATGCAGGACTGGAAGTTGGAGAAGAAATCGTCTGACCTACAGACACCAGATAGTAGCGATGGAGTCACTAGTTCTGCCTCTGATTTGAAACTAGATGAAGAGGCACCTCTAATTCCTTCATCAAGACTATCATATATTGGACGTACACAGCTTAGCGGGCAAGGTTCATAAATGCGAAGGACTGCATGTAGATAAACATCAGGGAAACATTTAGTTGTTAAGTCAAAAGCAAGAGGGAGAGAGAAAGCACGCTTAAGCGTATACTATATAGCTATTAGATTGCGTAGAAATTCATTTGTTGCGGGAAATATAGCTTGTCATACAAAAAGCTGGGGCATTAAACAAACATTAATGTGTCTTATGGATTGTAGTTTTGTGTGACATGCCAACCATAATGTTACTCGGAGCTCTTAATTCGTACACCAAATTGAGATATTATTTTTATGCTAATTTACTTGCTTTATTCCCTGATTTTGTTATTCAACGGAATATTTTGGGTTTTAAATGCCTTTGGGATTAGTAGTTGCTATTAATCAGAGTCAGGTGCGTATCCAAGGTTGCAGTTGAGCACACCTACATGTCAAACTGAATCCTGGAAAACTGGAGAAGACAATTCTGTTCTTCAAGGGAGAATTGGAGTTGCAGGAAGTACTTTAGTTTCTAACCATTTCTGGTATACATACTGAGGCAAGAAGTGATACTAGAAGGAATTAGAAAACAAATGCAGTTCGCCCCCAGTTTCATCTATCACCATGACAAACCTATTAGATGCTTTGTAACCTGACATAGAATTGCACAAACAAGAAGCAATAACAGTGTACTCCACGCAAACGGAAAATCATTGCGTAAGCATCACCCCCATCGAATCAGCCAATATTTGGATTTTAAGGTTTTTATCACCCAAGTTAGCACTGTCACCCATGGAAAGGGTGGAAAAAGCTCCAAATAAATTGGACTTCCGCCCAACTTTGAAAAGGATCCATTGGGTAGATGGCATGATCATTTGAACATTTTGCTTTGTTAAATAGTGTGGCATCGTCCCAGTAAAGTGCACTTGTTGAGCCACCATGTACAGGTAAGAAGCTAATTATAAAGGAAGCAATTGCGCTGGCCAGTGACAGACGTGGCAGAACTGCGTGTCACTAGAACCATATTAACATTCATCAATCACAAATTTCTATTTCAATGAGTTTTGTTCACACCATCATGAGTTCCAAAGTAGAATTCACAGCATATTACTATCTTCCTGTGCATTACAACAGCCTCACAATGTTTACAGAAAGAACAGTCTCAGCCCCCCCAAAAAAATGCAAAATGAGCAACTGTAAAAACAAGCCTCACATACGATTTACACATAACGAAAATCACAAGGGTGATATGCACATCTCATGCAATAAAAGATTTTGACGTGAAAAACCAAGGCCCACAAATAGCATTACTTCCTTTTCCCTTCCTGTCTCTTCCCACAACGTGACTTCTGCACACCTCAGATGAAAATTTCACTTGAAACTTTCCCGACTTTTCAGATACAATAGTCTCCTTGTTGTGGGAGCTGGAGGAGCCAATCCGGGGATGTCCCTGATGCTTTTGTTGTTGGGATTCACAATCTAAAAAGTTAAGTGAACAGTTAGATGAACAATAGCGAACTTACTTAACTCACCTTAATATAGGTATTGGTCCATGAATAAGCAGGTAACATGCACTATGTTATGTGGATCCTTCAAAATGACTAAAATAGCTTTCTGAAACTCGACGAACAGATAAGGACATGGGGTCCGTTCCCCAACATATTCAGCTGGGTATTAACTAAGCAAGCATATTTTGTAAATCGAGTTTACTACGTAAGATGCGTGAAACTCCTTTATTTTACGTGAAATTCCCTAGGGCACTTTTTTTTTTTAATGGCATTCCCCAGGGAACTATGAAAAATAGTGTTTACAAAGTACTAGACTTTGTAAACACTATTTTTCAGAGAATAAAAGATATGACAATTGGACACATACTCACCTGCACCGGTACCCGAGTCCATGTAATATAGAACACAGGAGGAGTTAACTATGGGAGAATGCAAAAGAGCTCTTAGAATGCCCTTTTTAGTCGAACCAAACAGAGTCTTAAGTTCCAATCAAATGGGTCGGCTACACAAATCCGATCCATTTAGCTTGGTCGAGGCATCAATATCCAAAAAACTTGGATCCTTCCAAACTACCGCCTCTTATATCAATTTTTGTCTACCCCTCCCCTAAGTGATACCCTCAACCGTAACCACATCAGTCCTACCTACCACATCGGTCGATCTACAATAGAGTCATAGACATCTCCAAACCACCAAAATCTATTTTCTCTCAACTTATCTTCTATCAGTGCTACCATATGATTCCACGAATGTTCTCATTTCTAATTCTATCTCTGAAAGTCTTAACACGCATCTATCTCAACATTCTCATTTCAACTACACTCATCTTACCAGCATGTTGTTTCTTAGTAGCCCAACATGCCTTAAAGCAGTAAGATAGTATTCTCCTTTCAAATTTGTGGGTATCTTGCAATTGCACAAAACTCCCGAAGCACTCCACCACTTGTACACCATGTGTTATATCATCCCCAATCTCTCCATCCTTACTAACAATTGAGCCTAGATAATTAAAAAGATAGCTTCTTAGAACTCCTCATTTTGGAGGGTCACTCTCCCACACTAGTATTTTGATGGGGTTTTGGACCTCTTCTTCCCGCGCACTCTAGGAAAAAAAAAAAAAAAACAGAAATGCACCGTCAAGTATTTTTGGAATATTTTTTCAAAATTGCCCCTATAAATGCTGTGTTTGATGAGTTTTTGAAAAAAAAATTATGAGAGTAGTAGGGGTAATAAGTAAAGAGAGATAGAGAGAGAAATGATTGGAAGTAGGGGGAATCTTTTGAAAAATACTTTTCAAAAAGTAAAACAAACAAGGCAAAAAGCATCTAAATCACTAAAACCCTATAATAGGAAAGGGCACCCTAAAACCCTATGAAGGTGCCTAAACCTAAACCCTAGGGTACCCTATGAAAGTGCCTAAAATCATAAACCATATGAAAGTGCCTACACCACTAAAACCCTATAATAGAAAAGTGCACCCTAAAACCCTATGAAAGTACAGTGGGTACCATAGTTGCACAAAGCGGGAGCGGGGATATGTGGAAGCTCCTAAGGTTAGGAGCGTATCTATATATATATATATATTATTTATTGAAATAAATGCAATTACCTTTTAATTTTCACCACTTATTTAGATTTTATTTATTTCAAGCCCAAATATTAAAAATAATAGGGAGTAAGCATGTGTTTTTATGGCCCATTAGTTAAAGAAATGTCTTTATAACCCATTAGTTGAAAAATGTACAAACTTTGGACAAGTGGGCTATATAATAACAATGCTGGCCCAAGCCCACAAATGGCCCAAAGCAAAAAAGTATGAGCAAAACCCTAACTCAGCAAATGAAACAGATCTGAGCAGCAAGCCAGCAACTACTGCGATTCTTCATCTTCGACGGTCAATCTCTCTCTCTCTCTCATCCTCCTCCTCCTCCTCTTCTTCTTCTTCTTCTCTCTCTTCGTCTTCCTTCTTTTTTTTTTGAAACCAGAGAACCAGACGCTTCGAGGTCAGTCGGGATCGCGCTCCTCTGTCGACGGGATAGCGCTCCAGTCACGAATCTGACTTTGGAGCGCAAATTCGCGCTCCTGTGTTGGGAGCGAGGCCAGTTCACACGAATCCTGCTACTAGGGTGGTTACCCTAGAGTAGGGTATGGTTTAGGCACTTTCATAGGGTTCAATGAATTTAGTGAATTTTAATAGTATTTGAAAGGTAAAAGGGTAATTTTATCATGGGGTTGTACTTGGAGGTAATTAAAAACTGAGTTCATCCTTAATGGGAATTAAGTGCACTGTTTCTATCCTAAGAGGTAATTTTCTCTATTTTGACTACCCTAAAATGTAGTTTGTTCAAGTCTTACCAAATGGGGGCATGTTGCTCAATAACTACATTAAAAATGCATTCTCTTCCTATTCTTTCTTATTTAAACACACAATTTGGTTATTTATGCACACAGAGAAGAAAGAACATCTCATAGGACCTACCAAAGATCAGAGAGACCAAAGGACTTGCAAAAAATTTGCCCACCCAAAACCCATATTTCGCCCCTTGCACGATCATAAGCACACAGAATGCAACTTCGTGGTTCATTTTCTTTCTTTTCATTCTCCTTTTCATTTTTTTGTAATACTTTCTAGGGATGTTAGCTAACAAATCAGGTAGTTGCCCAAAAAATGAACAAAAGATACCCAGAAGAAAAGTTGACGGACCATTTTTTGCCAGGAGAGAGAAGATAGATAACTTCGGGCAACAAAGGAAAGAATGGAGATAATACCTTGACAATAATAATAGCAATCACACCACAGACAATGAGCAAGAGAAAAAGCATGATGCACTTATCCGTTGCCACCTGCAAAACATCTGCGATTTAGTCTGTAAACAAGAACAAAATTGAAATAAGTAGGAAGTTATAGGCAAACAAATAGCCAACCTGCCTACCAATCTCCGTCACAAGCTGGGAGGCTTTCTTAATAGAAAACTGAATTGTATCCAGCTCATTTACTATTCGACCCATTTGATCAGTCTGTATACAGGCAGGATATCAGAGAAATTAAGAACTGACCAAGAAGGAGAATGTTCAGCAGAAATGGGGATGGTAGGCGATGCATACTCACTTGACCCTTCAACGTAACAGCAGTTTGGGTCCCAACTTCAATCGTTTGTCCAACAACCTATGCATCAACTCCAGTTCAGAACACCATCAATGCCAAAACATGTAAGCAAATAACATGTTCTAAAGTAAACTGCTGACCTGTTTGGAGCGTTCAATTGCATGATCAGTTTCATCCATTGTCCTCATCCCAGCATTAACAAGCTCCTGATTCGACATTGCTACATGACAACATTAAGATGAGAAACTGTTTCGACTTTCAAGTTATCCCTTTTTTGGACAAGGACATTCTAAGCTATATTATGTAAGAGAAATACAAAATATACAAACAAACAAAGAAGGTAGACACTTCCATTAGAAAATGCCAAAATTTGGGAAAAGAATAGGTAGTGTTGGAGAAAAAATAAACTCTTTAAACTTTGAGGAAAGAGAAAATAAAAATCACTTAAAAGTTAAAACCAATCAGAAATTGAACAAAAGGAGAAACATAACTACACACCGAGAAACACCAAAAACAATTACAGAAAATCCGCAAATGTTTACTATCAATAGTTATAATAGAATTGCAAAAGTCACGTTGCGTCATATAAAAAGGTTTAATTTGAGGATGCTATCCGTTCTTATTGGGGGCCTCATTTCCCAAACACTAAAGGGCGAAAATTAGTTGAATTCAAAGCATTAAGTTCTTAATGGCATATGATTCCTAAGCTAACATCCAAGAAGTTTCAATTTTAGGGAACCCAAGATGACCAATAAGTAGGAAATGAAGGAACAATCCGAAACTGATATCACAAGAGGGAATTTAATTGTAACAGACATGAGAATCTTGGTGGAAACTATATGTTATCCAAATAACATACGCATACACGAAGATAGTCCTGGTCTCACCTGATGCAACTTGAACGTTGTCATCAGCAGTAGGATCACTAGCGCCTCCTCCCATGTCGAAGAGTTCAACCCTCTTATTGCCAAGGCTGCTCATATACCTGCAGAGACAACAAATTATCAAGTTGCAGAAGGCAAACACACTGAAGACAGAGCTCACAAGACGTAAAATCCTAAACTCAGTAACAAAGATCAGTCAATGACTCAATCCCAATAAGATTATTCAAGGAACGACCCCTATCTAATAGATTTCACATCGTGATGCCTTGCTTTGTATTATGGTTCCGCTTCTTCATGGTTATTGTACAGGTGGTTTGCAAGCAAGGTGGACAAACATTGGTCCACACTAGTTTAATTGCCAGTCTTGCCACCAACAAATTTAGACTCGAGCACCCAATGAACAACCCTGTTTCTTATTTAATAATCAGCAATTTAGGCAGGAAAAAAATACTAACTGTTTACCATGTGGTAGATGAGTTAGCAGCAAATCAACAGAATTGAAATATGCCAATACATGAGTATACAATGTTCAAAACAAAAGGAATTGGAGTTTATGTGTCTTTGTTCCCTTAGCTAACATCAGGGCTGTGTAATAACTCCAACCCCACATTAACTTCTAAACCTTCATAATCAACCATACAATAATTCAAAAACTATCACTGAACTGCAAAACCTTCAGATTTATAACAGAAAACTATTAATCAAATGAACTTACGTTTTCCTCAGGGTGACATAAGAATTCAACTCTTTGATCTGCAACATAAAAAAAGGTGCCAGAAACTTAGTTCAATTTCAAGCTAGTGAAGAATATAGGTGAAAACAAAGTGATAGTGTGCGTGTGTGAGAGAGAGAGAGAGAGAGTCCTCTTCGCTGATAAACCATGAGTCCCAGTGTTATCGATTATGCAGGTTATGGAGCAACTGTTTATATTAATGGATAACAATTGCTACTAAAGAATATACCTTCAGAATCAGAACAAGGTTTTTACTTCTAAATGTCCAAGAACCAAGAAAAAAATTGCCATCCGGTGGCGGTGATATCATATTATCAGTTACAGGTGACCCCAAAACAGATGATGGGAACTTACAAGTGAAATGCTTTAAAGCACAGATTCAATGCTTATGAAAGAAAACCCAACACAACCGAATAGCAGAAATAAATTAGCAAAACGTATCACTGTCAAGTTGCTTAAAGTTAAGCAGCATTACATGTTTTACAAAGTTAAATTGGAGTCGAAGATATTCAAATACTGCTAATATAGATGTTAATGATAAATGATAATCATATATACAGAATTCGAGTACGAAAATGAAACAGTACAGGATAGGTTTCAAAACAGTGGCAATCCAGAAGAGTTAGAAAAAAACATTCAACAACATTTTCAGTCACTGGCAATCCAAGGGAGTTAGACATAGAGAAAAGCCTTCTCTGCTTTTTTAGTCCCTACGAAATAAACCCAGTTTCCAAATCGTCCCTCCCAAATACTACCTGTCAATTGCGTACCTATAGTTGAACACAAATTTGAATGTTGCCCTTTCCGTCAACCTAATGACGGAAAATGCTGGCAGGATTTACTGTGGGCTAAAATGGAGATGACATGGATTAGCTATCTCCATTGTGCCAAGTTGCCAATGCTCTAGTTTCACTCAAACCATTTACGGTTAATTCAACCTTTCATCACTAAACTATTCCACTTTTGTTTATTTTGACCCTAAAATATCAACTGACCCAACGTGAACAAGAAAACGATGCCCCAACCATAGCTCTCCTCCCCCTTCACCTCCCACCTTCCCTTCCCTCCTGAGCCAATTCCTAAGCCCCATGCTATTGCCAATGTAAAGTCACCCATCTATTGTTGAGAAAATTAAGAAACCAAATCAGAGCCCGAAGAAAATAAAATTCACAAATGTACCAACATCATCAAGCAAAATTACGGTGGAATTTTCATGGAATTTGCTGATATTTCATGAGAAACTAAAACTACAGTGCCAAAATAAGTCAGAAAAATGACGACCTCGGACTCTACTATTCGCTTGCAATGGTCGAAATCATAGATTCTTTTCTTTCATTTCCTCAGCTGCAAAATATAGATTCAGAGTATACAGAGCATTCATAACCCACTACCCTCCATCACCGACCGCCATCTGCCAGTTTTGCCAATTTGCTGAGACCACTGCCGTTGAAGAAGACGAAATCAAGTTTTTTGTTGGTAAATATGGGTCCAAGACTCCAAACTTTAGTTCCCAATTCCAAACCCATTCGGTCTACTTGAAATCAAACCAATTTTCCGCAAACAGAGTTCAATTCAAATACATTAGCACATTTCAAAATGAACAAACCCAAACGAATTTCATGGTTTCATTTTCCCAATCTTTTATAATCGAGCCTCAATTCCAAATTTACACCCTCCCAAATCAAAACCGATTTTGGTCAGTTGCATCAAGAAATATGGAGGGTGGATATAGTTTCCCAAATCTTCCAATAGGAGCATGTTGTCTTAGGGCAGTGGGGCTGTGGAGCAGAGATCGCCGATTCGCCATGTAGATGAGTGAGTTCAAAGTTGAGCAGCAGAAAACCCAATTTTGATCATTCACATGCACTCACATCTGCATTGGCATAGTTTTACATGTACATTTATATACATGTGTGTGTATTTTATATACTGTGGTGGTGAAGGGAAGTCTATTTGTGGTGGGATTGTGGCACTAGGGTTAAAGGGTGGGGGGTGGGTGGCATTTTTTTGATGTTTTACTTGCCGTTTCAAGGGTGGCGATGGTTGGTGAACCAACAACTTGTGGTGTGCCTCTGTCTAGTGCCATTGTGTAGCAGCATTACATCTTCACATGGACAATTAATCCCAAGTCATCACCACAGAAGCCAACAGTAAAGACACGTCAGAATTTTCCGTCATTTAGTTTACAAAAAGGGCAACATTGAAATCCATGATAAATTCGAAGGACACAATCGACAATTAAAATTTCGTAGGGATGGCTTTGATACTTAGTGTATTTTGCAGGGACTAAAAAGCAAATACGCCTAGATAAAACATTTAACAACATTGTCAAAAGCATTGCGGAATGCCTATGTTGTCAAATAAAAATTGAGTTACGTAGGAAACAAAAAGCTTCCTACAAACTTACCATGGATTGCTTCTCATCATTCAGTTGCTTGTGAACCTCAGGAGGATTTCTTGTTTCCTCATCCTTTATCTCACGATCAAACTCTTTGAGTAACCTGAAAAAGAATGTTGCAAATGTAAAATTGATCCATAAAATGCAACAGAACAGGAAATCTGAATAGTTGTCCTCCAAGACGTATTAATTTTAAAAAAGAATAAATGCAAAAATACTGATTTCTTCCACCTCCTATAAGCAAGATTAATTCCCAAGGTTGTTCATTTTTACATTGGCAGAATTATAAGATGACTATTCTAAAAATCTAGATGCATTACTGTGCCGATGAACGAGTATTCTTTATTGATATGATTCTAATTTCTAAAGAGACACTATCATTACGGAGCTCACAACTCATGATCCCGCAAGGGAGAGTTTGGTGCATTAATTACCTCTGTGTTTAACTTCTCTTCCAAACCGAAAGTCGAAGTTTCAGTCCACAAGGAATAAAAATCTACTATTGCATATTTGCTATTTCAGAACCAGTTTACAAATACAAGAACAAAAAGAGAGTAAAGAAAACAGCAGGTGATACCAAGCCATACCTTTTACATTCCCTCATTTTCCCTGCAAGTTCCTCCAGCTGTTTACTTTGTCTATTGGAGTCTTTGATCTTATCCAGCTTCTGAAAGCCATTTCTGTATACATATAGGAATGATCATCATAACGTATCCATAACCTTTATAATCTATGAGAGCTATTTATGGTGAGATGAAGATGGATTACTAATCCATGGTTAGATATACAGAAAAGTTCTGTGTAATGTGACGGAGAACTATAGATGGTGCATGCTTACGGGCCATCTATGTTACATGGACTAGGGTGCGAGTATCGGGTGCGGGTGCAAGTCCAAGCGTCGGACCTTCCTAAACTTAAATATTAGGATACGTGGATATGTGTCCCCAACTTGGGTATGGGTACGGGGACACGTCCTAAACTCTTGTTTGTATTATATATTGCATAATTTTCTCAGATTATGTACACTAAACTATGTTTGCAAATGTATTTAAACAAGAAAGGGTTAAGAAAATTATGTTTTTGCTATTTCCCTATTTCCTGTCTATGTGAAATATTCGAATTATCGCTTTTTTAGCTAATATGATATTCCTTTTCTGTAAGTATCTTAACAAGTAGAGGATCCGAGTGTCCAAAAGGATACGGGTGTCGGACACATCGACACGGGTACTTGAGCCAAAATGAAGGATCCATGTAACATAGCGGGCCATTGGCTTGTGTTCTAAGCTAGCTTGTATTTCTCTTAATTACGAGGTAAATGTGACTTATTTCAAAAATGAAAACGATAAAATTTCTTTCATAAAGAAACATGGTGGTTGGTCCCCGACTCCCCATCATCCTAATCTTACCATCCTCTTTTACCTTTTTTTTTGTTTGAGCCTTGTATCTTCATAGTCATTACCAGTCGCATATTGTCATGGCCAAAGCACATCAGATAGTAAATGCTGCATCTCAACAATGGACCCAAAGCTGAATATTTAATACTGTTACTGAGATGGACAAAGGCTGGCATGGATCCAGTCGGGTTCACAATAAACCTTAAATTGCAAGGCAAAGATACGAACACAACTGTAATTTGGATGAACAATGTACGGACTTGAGTGTATCTGCCGATGGGGTGAGAAAAGCCCAATTCAATCCGAGATGACAAGATGTGTATGTGGATGGATTTAGAGATGCTCATCAGAAAATGACGGCAAGAACTGTAGAGTTGAAAAGCTTAGTTGGGCTGTTGCTAGAATCAAGAGAACCCGATTCAGATCAAGAAAGCAAAGTTTGGCTCCTAAAAGTTGACATGTACTAGACTCAGGGCACCCTGGAAGAAAACGTACATTGAAAAAGAATCGTTTATTGCTGCCATTGGACTCAGTGATGTTGTGCCACCTTCTTTATCTATACTACTCTGGTACACGACGAGAGCATGAAACTGAACTAAAGAATTGGTTGAAACGTACCGCTCATAACGGTTATATTGTCTTATCCTTTGGTTCTACATTTCTATATTTCTATCCTGAAGTTGTTTATCTTTATCTTGCTCGGCTTGTAACGCCTCTTTTGTTTCCTGATCGCCTTTTTCAAGTATTAGGTAGTTGGTCAGGTAAAGGCTGACCAAGCCAATGATGCTTCACTTTTCGACCTTGTACTTTATCGACGCTGCCTCACTCGGCACTTATCGTATTTTTGCCTCTGCTCGGTAGTTCCGCCATTCCTTTCACTTTGCTTTCTGGAATCCCTTTTCTTACTTCCAACCAGCACAAGCTCGGCTGGACTCTGGTTTTGTTTTTTATCTTAGTTCTTTGGCTATTCTGGCCCAACTCTATGTACTTCATTCAGTCCCACGGAGAAACTGCCATAAGTGAGTTAGTTTAATGAAAAATACGGGGACAATCAGTTGAATCCAAATCGTGAGATAGCTTCAAGCGGAAAAAAAAAGCAGATGGAGGTCAAGTGGAATCTATCTCGTTTTTTGGAGAGTGAAGGGATTCACCACCCTTTCGCTTTCCTTTGCTACTGCTTTGACCGCTTCTCACCACTCATCCTCCAGTTCTCCTCGTTCCGAGCTACTGAAGTGAGGCTTTTGGAGCCCATTTGACCGCTTTTGCATCGAAAAGATATCGTGATGTTTTCTCTTGCGAAGCTATCTGCCTTTACATGCAAAACAGTCCAGAATCTCATTCATAGATTCGAACACTCCCACTCATTCCAAACAAATTAAAGAACTAGTACAAAAGGCCGGAGGGGGAAAAACAAATTAGAAGTCGGATAATCCAATGAGTACATTTGATCACCAGGATTATTGATAGTGCCAATTTTGGACAACACCCTGCCAATTGAGATTGGATTAGTAGCACAACCTAGAGATTTCTGAGGCTATGGCAGAAAACATAACGACAAACAATGGAGTAAACCTCTCTCACCTCGAGCCGATAGCCGGGATAATAATGTTGAGATTTCTGAAGGGTTGGGAAAGCTATCTCGAGTGAGTTGCTTATGGCTAGGCCTGTAATATATCCTCTTTTATTACCGTTTCAATTTTTTCTTACTTAGAAATACCGCTTGCCTGCTCAAACTTCCGCTATATTGATTACAGATAGAAATATAGGATAGCTAAGATACCACATCTAGGGCTGGTATTATGACTATTTTATCTTTCTAGAAAGCAACACTTCACAATTTTAAGCACACTGTCAGGAAACACGAAATTTAGTAATTCTTTCACAAGGTGGCTCCATCTTAATGAACATTATCTGTAGAAATTTCAACATTATCAAATGCAATTTGGGCTGCAATTTATCCAAATGATTAAATTGTCGAGAGAAAGCTTGCGACAGCAATGATACACTCTTCATCAATCTTGTTTCAAGACTAACTTACATAGCTAGAAGAACTTCTAATCCCCTAATTGGCTGTCTAAACCATGGAACTTACAAACCAAGATAGCCAAATAGGCATTAAAATGGGAAACTTGATTTGTTTTTTCGTGGGTTTTTCTTTCCATCACTTCTAAACGTGGGTAACATAACATCTGGAAAGAAAAAAGGGAAACCATATATTCGAAACTTCAAAAATATCCTCCGTCATTGCAACCTCCATACAAACAAACAAAAAAAGAGGGAACTAATCTCTAACCTTGAAAAACCCTTATCCAATGATTTCTGATTTCAGAATTGAAATAGCACAAATAATATCAACCATTACCTCCTCCTGATTGTAGCCAAAACTGGGGGTGGGTGTGTATACAATTGTAGTATATAGATACATAGACAAGGGTAGAGAGAGATGGGGGGAAACATACGCGAGAGCTCGAAAGTTGTCACGAATTTCGCCGTGGATCTGCTCCAACTGGGGGCTCATTTGCAACTCTGTCTTCGCCATTCTCTCTCTCTCTCTCTCTCTCTCTCTCTCGATGTATTTTGTAGTTTATATCTGTTTCGGTCTCCCGCCGGTCAGAAACCCACAATTAAATTCCTACCGGCAAATTAAAGTCCACCAAATTCCAACTTCACCACATTGTTCCACTATAAACTATATTAAAACAACAAAAAAAAACCCAATAATACGTCCAACTGCCGTCCTTGACAATGATTGATTGGTCCTCCAGACCCGAAGATGGAAAATGGAAAACCAACGGAAATAGACGCAGAGAGAAACAGGGAGTTTTATTTAGGGTTCTCAACGCGGAAGCAAAAAGGGGGAGAGAGAGAGAGAGAGAGAGAGAATTGGGCCCCGGGGGGTTGAATCGCTGTTTAGTTACTAAAATAAGGAGGAGGATTACAGGGTAATAAACATTTTCTTTATTTAATTTTCCTTTGAACTTCAAAGAATAATATCGAAGGGGAAAAACAAACAAATAATCCTCATGCCCGTCTCTTGTCCACAAGAATGCTTCACAAAAATATAAAACTAAATTCTTTCCTCCACGACTAATCTTTGGAAGGTTAATCTCATTGTTCACAGCGATTAAAGCCCAGATAATACACATATAGGCCAATCATGCTTAATTTTACAAAATTACTATGAGAATAAATTATATACACCGGCGGTGTAAATATTTATTTTCTTTAAATCAATTACGGTGCATCATGTCGCAGTGTTCTATTAATTGGGACCACTGTTTTGATGATGTGGCGCACTGTAATTAATTTGGAAGAAGCAAATGTTTACACCAACTATGTAAATAATTTAATCTCAATTGCTATTATTGTTAGGGGCCATCTTATGCGGATGCGGATTATTATTGCCAAGGCTCCATAGATCTCTTTAGCTGAAGAAACAGTGGTTGTGTTTGGTTGACATTTTAGTTTAGTTTAGTTTTGGTAGTGGGTGGAGAGAAAAATAGGATAATGATTGGAGAGGGAAATGAAATTAATAATTGGAGTAAAAATTACAATGTAGAAAGATAAAAATTGTCAAGTCGGGTAATGATTGGAGTAAAAATTAATATAGGATAATGATTGGAGAAATATAAAAATTGTCAAGTCGGCCCAATGTTTGTTTTGGGCCACAAGAGTAGTCCGGCCCACTTAGGAAGTGCTAGTTTGATCGTTTCGGATAAACCTACGTGTCTTCCTCCTCATCGCTTCCCCGGCCTCTTTCCCTGATCGCACGTGCCACGGACGAGGAAGCAAAAACAACAGATACCTACGTACGGTGTGGCCTCTAGAGAATGGGGGTGAAAGGGGATTCTTTCTTTCTTCTTTCTTTTCACACATTACACGGCTTATTACTTTTTTTGGTCCCCAAAGTATCACAAAAATCTCATTTTGGTCCCCAATAAACACATTAGAGAAATTGAGTCCCCAACGTTATTAAATGTGTACCAATGTAGTCCTCCACCCCTCACGCCGTTACCCCAGACGTCAAAACCAGGGGCATGTTTGTCATTTCCCCTCCTCCAACCTCTTTATCCTCCACAACAGCTATTAGGGTTGGGAAAACCACTTGCTCCTCGTGGAGGGAGAGATTCAGGGGTTGTTCGGCTAAATAAGCCAAGTGGCTTATTTTTTTGTCCTTATTCAATTTTTTTTCACATTTGTCAGGATTTTGTTAATTTTTTAGGGATTATTGCTTTTTCATGACAAGAAGAATCTAAATCTAAAAAGTAAAAAATTACGATCGAAATCTAATTTTTTTGAATAAAGACAAAAATAGCCGAGTCGGGCGATGTGCCGGCCCTAATCCCTCTAATGAGGTGCGCCGATCCGTGGGCCCAGGAGCACGCAATCACGGCCCTACTGAGGGGTTATTCGGCTAAATAAGCCAAGTAGCTTTTTTTTTTTCCTTATTCAAATTTTTTTCACATTTGTTAGGTTTTTGTCAATTTTTTGGAGATTATTGCTTCTTCATGACAAGAAGAATCTAAAAAGTAAAAAATTACGATCGAAATCTAATTGTTTTGAATAAAGACAAAAATATCCGAGTCGGGCGATGTGCCGGCCCTAATTCCTCTAATGAGGTGCGCCGATCCGTGGGCCTAGGAGCACGAAAAAATTTGAATAAGGACAAAAAAATAAGCCACTTGGCTTATTTAGCCGAATAACCCCTCAGTAGGGCCGTGATGGCGTGCTCTTGGGCCCACGGATAGGCGCACCTCATTAGAGGGATTAGGGCCGGCACATTGCCCGACTCGGCTATTTTTGTCTTTATTCAAAAAAATTAGATTTCGATCGTAATTTTTCACTTTTTAGATTCTTCTTGTCATGAAGAAGCAATAATCCCCAAAAAATTGACAAAAACCTAACAAATGAAAATTTTTTGAATAAGAACAAAAAAATAAGCCAATTGGCTTATTTAGCCGAACAACCCCTGAATCTCTCCCTGCACGAGGAGCAAGTGATTTTCCAAACCCTAATAGGTGCTGTGGAGGATAAAGAGGTTGGAGGAGGGAAAATGACAAACATGCCCCTGGTTTTGACGTCTGGGGTAACGGCGTGAGGGGTGGGGGACTACATTGGTACACATTTAATAACATTGGGGACTCAATTTCTCCAATGTGTTTATTGGGGACCAAAATGAGATTTTTCTGATACTTTGGGGACCAAAAAGGTTAATAAGCCCACATTACACATTACACATTTCCACCTCCGCCTCCTCTGGTTAATTTCCTAACCCTGGTTCGGTTTCCCTCAATCCACTTGTCCCCCGTCCCTTTCTCTTTCTCTCTCTAACAAGGGGGAAAAAAACTACTCCTTCCCTTCCTTTATGTCAGTTTGGCTTTGTTTGTGTACTACTTAACTCGTCTTGCAATTGCAATTTCAATTGCATCATCAATAGAGTCACTATTGCATGTTGTTGTTGTTGTTGAGGTGTTTGGTGGGTGGGGAATGGCGGCGAAGAAGATGTACGAGTCTTTTCCCAAGAGACTGGTGGACGAGGTGCAGAGATGGGGGGCTATGAAGCAGACTGGGGTTAGCCTCAGGTACATGATGGAGTTTGGCTCCACACCCACCCTCCGTAATTTGCTTATTTCTGCTCAATTCCTTCACAAAGAGCTCCCCATCAGAATCGCTAGGCGTGCCATTGAACTCGACTCCCTTCCTTACGGCTTATTCCAAAAGCCCGCTGTCCTAAAGGTACCCCCCCTTTCTTTTCTTTTTTTCCCTTCTTCATATTTTTACTCATTTTTCTTTCGCTTTGATTCATTTCATTGGTCTAGGTTTTGGACTCTTGGGTTCATTTCCTATAAAATTATGGAGTAAATAACATCTCTGGTTTATTTTTAAGTGGGATAAATTATGGATTATTTTTTTGCGAATCGTACTGTGAATTATATAGGTTTGTCAGAGTTTGTTTTAATATACTCGAGAGAAGTGCTTTTTAACGAGTGTTTTCTTTTTCTTTTCACGGAGTAAGTGGATAAAGCGGAAGAGAATCTTACTTCGTAATGTTTGATAGATAATTTGCTTTTTTGATTATACTATTAATCCTGCATATGGCCTCTGCATGTATCATAACGGATGTGATGACTCGATTTGTGAAGAAGAGATCTTTGAATTCTGACCAAGCAAATTAAGATGCTAAAATCTATTAATTTGGGGGTATTTGACATTTTCTATCGTGACCATAGTCTTTGGCTTTTTACTATTCTTAAATTCGGTGTTCCATTTCTTTTCCCTCGTGTTTGAGCTTTGTTTTAGTTTTCTGTTCAAGTGATATTATGCCAATATCTTTGTGAAGATCCCGATAATGAATTGTTAGGGCTTAGTTGTAGGATGTACCTTACATAGGCTTAGTTATGTGTGTTTGGATTGACGTCTTGGATTTACGGTTGAATTACAATATTTTAGCCAAGCGGACATCATGTATATTTCGTGTTGATAGGTGAGAGATTGGTATTTGGATTCTTTCCGTGACCTGAGATCCTTTTCTGAGATCAAGGACACTAGTGATGAGTTGGAATTCACACAAATGATTAAGATGATTAAGGTTAGACATAACAATGTTGTTCCCACAATGGCTTTGGGAGTTCAACAGTTGAAGAAAAGCCTGGACCCGAAGATTGATTACGAGGATTTGGACGAGATTCATCAGTTCCTGGACCGCTTCTACATGTCGAGAATTGGGATTCGCATGCTTATTGGTTAGTCCCATCTTGCTTACTTCCTCTTGCTTTGCTTGAGATGTCTCCTAATTGACCTCTTGCTTTCTATGTATGAGAATGGTGTGTATTAGCAGTAATCCAATTTGTAGTATCGAAAAAGCTACTAACAGGTTTTTTGTACTTCGATTTTGCTACGACTCAGGGCAGCACGTGGCATTGCATGATCCCAACCCTCCTGATTGTGTGGGTTACATACACACAAAAATGTCTCCTGTAGAGGTAGCAAGAATTGCAAGTGAAGATGCCCGCTCAATTTGTTTGCGAGAGTATGGCAGTGCACCTGATGTAAATATCTACGGGGATCCTAATTTTTCATTCCCGTAAGCTCTTTTCCTTCTGATTTATAGGTTAGTTTAGGAGTCCTCTTCTTCTTGTTCATCGTCTTCTTTAAACCAAAGTTCTTTATAGTTAGCTCATGTTTCCACAAACCAGGAAAGTAGTTTTCTGAGCTTTTTGTCTTCCGTATGACTATAAGCAAGTTGCGCTGTTGGATGCTTACTCTATAGTGGTTTGTCCAAGCAAATACTTAAAACAACTAGACTTCATTGTTCTTGGTATCGCTTTAATGTTTGATTTTAACTTGGCATGCTTTCATAACAGGTATGTTCCGCCTCACTTACATCTGATGGTTTTTGAGTTGGTTAAGAACTCCTTGCGTGCTGTCCAAGAGCGGTTTATGGACTCCGACAAAGTTGCACCTCCCATCCGAATAATAGTAGCTGATGGTATAGAGGATGTTACCATTAAGGCAAGTGTTTTATCGTTTGACATAAGCCATTGGATGCCATTAGAAATTCTGAACATGCTGTTTGTTGTTTTACAGTTTTATTGTTTAGGGTTTTTGATGAATTTGTTGTACTCACTCTCAGTTAATTCAACAATTGTAATCTCTCTGGACCATAGGTCTCAGACGAAGGAGGTGGAATACCAAGAAGCGGTCTCCCTAGGATTTTTACATATCTTTACAGCACTGCCAAAAATCCCCTGGATGAGCAGTCAGATCTTGGAACAGCTAATGTGGCAACAATGGCTGGTTATGGATATGGGCTTCCCATAAGTCGTTTATATGCCCGATATTTTGGAGGGGATATGCAGATAATATCTATGGAAGGATATGGTGAGTTGATTATTGTCCCGTGTTTTGCTGTATATGTTTCCATACAGATTTGAAAACGATGTTTGATATTGGACACCTAAAGGTGAGGTTCATATGTTTTTGTAATAGGCTGATAGATTCATGGTACCTGTTTTATTCTCAAAAGTCAAATCCAGTGTCAAATATTTGTGCTCTGTCCGTATTGCTCCAGTTGCTTGCAAAAAGATGGTTAAAAATGAAACATAATCTGAATTCTAGATAGTTGATAGTAGTCAGGGTTTGAATGATTGTAGTCGGATTCAAAATGATAATCGGCACAGCATTGTATATATCTTGGTGAGGAAAATACATGAATCTCAAAGTCTAGAATTGGTGTTAGGTTATGTTATATCTAGATATGTTTATGAATGCATCATTAGCCTTTTTATCTTATTCTTAACAAATGTTATCACATTTCATTATGACGTTTTTGTGAATGCAGGTGTTTGACCTATTCTTTACTAGTATTTTGATTCCTCGCTTGCATTTGCTGACATTGACCTATTCTTTACTAGTATTTTGATTCCTCGCTTGCATTTGCTGACATACGTACGTATGCTTTGTCATTTGCAGGGACAGATGCATATCTTCATTTGTCTCGCTTGGGAGATTCACAAGAACCCCTGCCCTGAACAAAGGTTGCGGATACAAACTAAATCTTGAATTAAGTATCACAACCAACTTGTGTAAATAGCTAGAACAAGGAAGGCTAATATTCGTTCGTTGTTAAACAAGCAGTTGTCAATTCTAAATTGTCCATTATGTCCAGTTTCCTCATCATCGTCATGGGTTCTATTATTGTATATTGTTGCAGCAATCAGTCTTCAACAACTGAAATAGCAGCTAATTTTTTGTTTGAATTCTTAAGCGCGGAAATCTATCCGACCTTTATGAGATCTAACTTAGAATTAGGGAACGGGAAAACCTAAGAAATGTTTTCACGTCCCCATGTGAAAGGGAAGTAGGGAACACGTGGGATTCCATGTCTTTCTTTTGTTAGCAAGCTGTTTTTTTTATGGCTTCGTTCTGTTTTGCTACTAGAGTTGCTTGCCCTCCTGCTTTCAAGATCTCATTGGTTTCTACATGGGCGCACTGCAAGAAAAATCACATTTAATAGTGTGCGAAAAATGCTGTGAAATAAAGTTATAGATAGCGTTCACAGGAACGCTTTATTAGCCCCTATTATTACAAAAATTTTGTGGTGCTCCCAAGTGGTATAGGAGCACCATACTCCTAATGAATTACAGCCCTTGGATTAAAAATAGATAAATCATAGCCCTTGGATCAAAATCAAAAACTGAAAGCAGGGTAGTTTTCTTAAAAACGAGGTGGTTTTGATCAAAAAAACGGAGGATTACTTACCACAGAAACAGGCAACACTTACCATTGACTAAGGCAACACTTACCATTGTATAAGGTAAAACTTACTACACTTACTACAACCGATTGGTCAGGTAACAAGTTACCATTAAATAAATAAATAAAAGAGTACCCTGTTTTTTGGCAGGAAAATTTAGAGATTTTAAGGATTTATATATTAGAAGAATTATCTTAAAAATAGTGTTCGTTTATAAATCTAGTTTAAAATTTTAATTTGTTATGAAAATATAATTAGAAGAATTATCTAAAACAAAAAATTTGAAAAATATTTTCCATAATATCCAAATGACATTATAAATGTATTTAATTAATTAATTTTCAAATAATCATTTATTATAGATATATTTAAGTAACTTAGTTTAAGCAACACCTGCTTGATTGAAGGAGTGTGCAACCAAATGACTAAACCATTATCGCCGCAACAATTAAATAGAAATTGCAGTAGCTGACTAAGAACCCAGCCACTCTAAGAATGATAGCAGTTAAACCCATGGGCAGCCGCAGATGCAATATCAAAGGTAGAATACTACCCTATCTTCTACTGCATCAAGCCAAATAGATCCATACCCAATTTATAATAGCCGTGAACAGAGATTAAAAAGCCCATCCAACATTAACACAAGTCACAATGTCAATTAGGAAAAACATGATGTAGATTATCATGGAACGCTGACAGCCTGGGGAGGGGGCCCCCCGCAACGCACGCCCGGAGTGCCCCGAAAAAGCTCTATTTAGGCTACTAACAACAGTGTTTTTTGTGACCATCCTCAAATAGTTCAGATTCTACACGAAAATGTTCCTTCTTCTTCAACACTTGAATCTGTAAAAGCAAAGCCTAAGGTAGCAAGACCATTAATCCGACTTCCCTTTTTCATAGAAAATATAAAACCCACAATAATCTTCTTGTGCTTTATGGGCAAACAATGAAGACACATACATGTTGTATTCTATTTTCTAGAACGAGCCCAATATTCTTATCAGAATGAAAATAAAAAAAAACTAGATTCAACCCCTATCTATAATCTATGCAAACCCCTATAGATCATAACCTTTCACAAGTCAATGAGTGAATATTAAACCCTATCTATATTAAGACAAGAATCAAGGAAAAAATCGAAGCCAACTTGGTTAGGACTCCTTTGTTTGACCTGGTGCAATAAGTCTCCATGATTTGCTTCTTTCTCTGGAAGAAGGGATCGAGCAGAAGAAGGGTTTTTTTACCGAGTATTAGCTAAATCGGATAAAAAAGAGAGAAGAAAGAACAAATCATGGAAGAACTCAGTAACTCACGATTGAAACCCTTGCTCATGAAAGGAGAACTCAAGATTGAAACCCTTGCTCATAAAGGAGAACTCATGATTGAGGGAAATCTGTGTGCCCACGAATTCAGGGAAAATTTCTGAGGTCGCGTGTGTTTTTAGGCGCCCAAATTTTGGTGGAACGCTATAATAGGATTAATGAAACGCTATTGATGTACTTCTACTTCTCTCCGTGTCATTCAAAATGCAGGAACGCTATTAATGGCACCCTACAATAGCATTTTGAAAGAACGCTATAAAATTACGCTGTTAAAAGCTATATTTGTTGTAGTGGCGTTAGATTTTCTGAGACTCTTGCCACAAGAACAAATGAAACTGTTGATGAACTATACTTGGGGTATTAAAACAAACCATGTCCTGCACCAGTTCCCGACTCCCTAGAACAAGGAGTACAATGTGGATTGAGCTGCAGAAAGCCCTACATTACACGCAATTGGAGTATGGGCTTTTATGTTCTGCCACTGTTATTATTACATAAGATGAAGCATGTCAATCCTTACTCTGGAAGTGACATTACATCATTAACGACAAGAATCTTTATCATAAACAGTTAAGACCATATCATTGTTCCATATATTTAATGACTCGAATTAGAACATAAAAACTATGATGTATGTAGCAAAGTACTCTAATTCATGACATGTTAAGAATAATTTAATCCAAGATGATAACAAACAGTCAAGGTTGATCTGCCTCTCATTTCACTAAAGCACAACACCAAAACTGCTAACATCTTCCATTGGTCTCAGCCAGCACAAAACTTGAACTTCTTAGTTGGGGAATAACATTCCGCAGAATGCCTATTGAAACCATCAGTGTCTTCTTTGCTTAGCTCGTTTCCAGGACTGCTTACCTCTTATCTTCCATTTATCAACCCCAGCAGGACGGTTTTTCTCATTAATCTCTCGAACCTTGCGCTTCCTGCAAAAGGTAGATCAACAAAATGAAGCCCAATCAGCCATTCCCTTGTTGTTTGCTTTGGCTTTTGCCTAGCTTAGTGGGAAAAAAAGCCTAATCCAAAAACCTAATCAGCCAAAACTTCTAGGAGGTGTTTTTAGTCATTAATTATACATAGCCTCTCCATGATCAAGCATGTCGTTCTAAGAAACTTGCAGTCGCAGTTTCCAGTTTCCACACAGATGTACATTTGAAGTTAATCATGCATTTCTTCATTTCCTTCTAACATACCGGACATGCCATCCAGTACCAGCATGAAAATAAAAGGAAAAGCTGAAATGACAGTTATGCTGCCTCACCTGTACTGATTGAGGGTTTGATCAGAAAGTAGCTCATCAGCAAGGGTAGCTTTCCTCTCATTCTTTGTAAGTCTACCGGTGTAGAAGTCTGATGCTGACTCTATGACCGTGCCCACCTTATTAATTGTGAAAATGCCAAATATTACACCACTTAACCAAGTGAGATTGATCTAAGGCATCGGAAAGGAATACAAATGGCAAAGTAGACAGATGCTCATTGCTCGTTTGCAATACCAAGGACTTGCCTGGAAATACTTGGGAAGAGTTTTTGAATCACCCTTCTTGTAGTGCCTCTTCGGATCAAGTACACTCCTCAACTGTAACCAATGTAAACCGTCAATCCAACTGAAACAAATGGTAACATGACCATATTCGGAAGGCAAAATCAGGAAAAATCCAAATCCCTATACAGTACAAATGTAACCTTGATCAAATCCAGCCAAATTATTCTTATACAGGTAGTTTACTTATCATGTCTTAACAACCGAAAAGGGAAAAATGACTTGGTAAATTATGAGACCTGCTCAAGTTGCTTTAAAATGTGAAAGTCGGTCCAAAGATGATTACTGAGAATTTCAGCAGTGTGCAAGCAGTGTCATTTGGAACAGGGACTGCCTATTACAGGAAAATGACACACTATACTTGCAGTAGTTCGCCACTTCACCTTGTGAGCAAGAAAGGTAATTCTAAGAATGAAGCCAACTATTTAGTATTATATTGGCCTGCATGTGTTATAGCCAGTTGTTACAAAAAATGTGGCTTGCTTTATATGCCGAGTGGAATTAATAGGGTAGACTACACTATAAAACATGTAACGCTTCATAGAGGTTTAGATTATGAAACATTGCTATCTTACTCGAACTCTTTTACAAATAATTAGATGGTTAACGAAACATGCCGTGCATTTCTACCTTCTTTTTAAGCTCCCATCTATCCACATTGAATATGTAAAGAGAAAATCTTATGCATGTTTCCCATGTAAGTTGAGCTAGAAATATGTTTTGGCCTAATGGCCTATTGGTTTAGATCTTCTCTAGTCAAAGTTCGACTCTTCCTGAATGTAATATTATGACATTCCATTACATCCTAATAGGTAAAAGTAAAACACTAAGTGTTGGAACACTTTGGAAAATACCATGCCATGGGAAAAAAATGTGCCATGTTCCAGAGTGCATACTGTAGTGGGCAAAATAAGTGCAGCTCGGTTAGGAAAGGTGGCTCGACACCCAGGCCAGGCTAATTGGGCCTAAGAGGATGGACCAGACAGAATCACCATATGGGTCCAACGGTCACAGACTCAAAGGGCTCGATCACTATAAAACAGTAAATGGGATCCAAACATTTTGATCTGAACCATGCAACTCAGAGAATACGCCTTATCGGGTCCGACCGTAACGACCTACGTGACTCACGGATTCCAGCTAACCCACATGCACCCAACAGACTGGCTTCATACGCCATATCTGACGTCAGCTGACGCGGTTATAGCCTGAGCTAGGCACATGCAAATTCGGATAACAACTAGCACACATGAGCTGTAACTGCCTGATCAAATACCTCAATTATAACATCAGCCGAAGCAGTTACCGAGCGCGCTGGACATGCACATACTTGGAGAGCAAGTGTTTGAGATCTGGTACTCCCTCCGTCCCCATTTAATAGTCCTTTTTGGGAGTTTGTGCCGCTTTTCAATTGCTTATATGATATATCTCGTAATATATAATGTTTTGTGTGATTTTGAAAACATTGTCGAATAGAACTAATTGAACTCTATCAAACAAGATCCATATTGCATATTGATATAAAATTTATTACCAATTTAAAGATATAACTCATTTTTTATCCGGTTAGAATGGAACGAGGGACCGTTAAATGGGGACGGAGGGAGTATAAAGGAAGCAGATCAACCATAATGGGTACACCGTTCCTTCTAACCCTAATCGCTTTGTACTTTGCTCTCTTCCTGCAACTTCACACTTAACCATCGGAGTGCCTTGCCGGTTGACTCCGGCCAGTTTGGGCACTAATGGTGGGTGCTACATGTTCAGGTCAGGCAACGGGCAACGGAGTAAGGCGAATCACATACCCCAAACTAGAGTCTCATACGAGGTCCCAGATCAAAATCACAACCACACACATAATGCACTACCGGCAAGATTCGCAAGCATCCTAACTCAGCTTAGGCAGGGTCTAATCGCAAGATGCTAAAGCAGGCAAAAGATTGGATTCTCTCTCTCTCTCTCTCTATACCATGGAATCTCGATTTCTACTTATGATATTGGAGTAAGCGATCACCTAGCAGGTGCAGCTGAAATCCATACGGCGTGATGAATCCTAATGGCCTAAACGGATGCCCATTTGATTATCATTGTAGAATTGCAGTAAATTGATATCATCTTAACCCAAAAACAACTTAAAACTGTAAGAGAGAGGGTGTTGGTGCAGTCATCAGATAGTAGTTTGTAGAAGCAAAAACATCATCATTAGGCCGCAACATAAACAATGAGAGTGCACCTTTAGTAGTTGCAAATCTTTCTTTAACTCCGGGGTGATAGTTGGGGCAGGCATGTCAAACCTAAATTACAAAAAATAACACAAAAACCAATAATTAAAAGGAAGGAAGGAGAAGGTCAAGAGTAGAGTTTGGGATGATCTCGATAAGCAAGGAATTACCAATTCTTTCCAGCTGTATTTTTTACTTGCTTCCTCATTAATTTGTTCAACTTTTTAGGGTCGTTAGGAGGAAGGAACATGCCATCAACAAGCTCTGTCATAGGCCTATACGCTGCAACAGTTTCGGGGGGCAAAGGTTGAGATTTAGCAGATCCATTTTTTGTAACAGATGGGAGCAGAGGGAGCTTCGGTTCCCATGAAAGCCCGATCACTGGCTTTCTTTCAGCTGTTTCGGCCATTCGAAGACCTGGAGAGAGAGAGAGAGAACTCACTGGTTAGGGTTTTGGGTTTCGACGTTGGTGTGACGAGAAAAAAAAACAATGCTAAGCCCACAGAATTTTATGGCCCTTAACTATCGTTCAACTCAAGGTTTTGAATACCGTACCGGCCAGGATACCGGTTTTTTTACTCGTACGGTGCGTACCGGAACTGGTCAAATACCAGGTACCGTTTCGGATTTACCACAGCTACAATTATATACAACTCAAAAAATTCTCCATACCATGCAATTCATCATGAAAGAAATATTCACAAGACAACGAAATCCACATAATTGACTTCAAACTAACAAGAAAAAGTTTCAAGAAACCTATTTGAGAACAGACAGCAGCTGAAACAATGGTTACAACTGCAGCTGCATTCAATCGATTCACTGCTGGTGGGTGAATAAGAAGCTTGAAGAACAGCAAACAGAGATGTAGACGGAGAGAAAGAGAGGGAGAGACTCACTCTGTAGTCTGTAGGCGTTCGTGAGTAGTGACTTCGTTGAATCGTTCAGAGTCATTCTCCTTTTAGGTTTTAGATACTGCAAGGTTCTGAATACCATTTCGGACAGGGTACCGGTTTTCCTACTGGTATGATAAGTACCGATACCGGTCAAATATCAGGTACCGTTTCGGATTTACCACAACTATAATATATATAATAATTATATATAATTATAACTCAAAAAAATTTCTCATGCCATGCAATTCATCATAAAATACATATATTAAGACAAAAAAATCCACATAATTGACTTAAAATTAACAAGAAAAAGAGCATAACATGATAACGAAACAGAGACAAACGTAGCACCTTTTTCTCACACATTCACAGATACAGAGAGAGAAACGTAGCTATGAGAAACAGAGAGAGAGAGACGTACCTGTCGACTGTCGTCGCCGTGGAAGAACTCAACGTCGACAAGCTGGGGAAGAACTCGACGTCTCGAAGTCGATTGGGATTTGGGAGGGATTGACTGTTTGGGAAGCGTGAGTTTGCGATTAGGGCTTTTAGGTTGAGGGAATTGAGGCGAAAATACCATTTTAGGACTTAATTTGGATGTTATTACAGATTTGCCCACATCTGCAAAATTTCGGCCGGAATTACTGAGAGGCGAGAAGGTCATCTCGTCCGGTATTTTCCGAGATGGCCGGTACTGACCCGCAAGGGCCGGAATTGGGTGGCCAGGGTACCGTTTACTTCTTCCAAGCCGGCCCTTTTTTTGTACGTGCCTATTCATCCAAACCACCGCTTGTCAAGCTCATCCCCCATAACCCCCGTTTGAGGTTAACTACCAGAAATACCCCACTCTCTTGCGCTGGGACTCTCGTCAGACTGAAGTCACTGAATGACGAACGGAATGATGCGTTGTCAAACTGAACGACGTCGACGCGTCGTCACCAGAGCAGCACCGCCGAGTCCTCCAGCTACGCACCGCTGCAGTACACGGCTGTCCCCCTCCCTCCGTCGTCGCTCGATCTCAACCTCGCCTATCTCGGTGGCGGCGGTTGCTGTGGAGGTGTCGGATTCACCGGATTTATCCTGACGGCGTGTCCTCTGTTCTTCTTCGACAAGCTGTTGTGCTCCGAGGCCCTGCACAACCGCCTCAACATGTATAGATTCGATCGGAAGGTGTCCGATTTACGCTTCCCTGTTGCCGGTGGGGTCCACAGCGACTCCGCTTTTGTTGTTCCAGATCCCAGGTCTACTATTCGTGGAGATGACGTCGGGTGCTGTTCCAGATTTCGGGTCGGAACTAGGTCGGGGAATCTTACCTAGGAAAGAAAGAGAGATTACATAGGGCAAAGGGGTGTGATTCTTGATATGTCTAGTTTACGGTGGAGTTTTTTTTTATTGGTGTTATTATCTCTGACTTTTTACTTAATTTGGAGATGTGAATTCTGTATTTTTTGAAAGTGTGAATTCTTAATTTGGGTGCTGTTCTCCCGAATTTTTTGTACCCCGTATGCAGGAGTAATTTAAGAATACTGTGAATGGAGGCTTTGATGTGAGAAATTGAGAACTACCTATTTTATGAGTTGGGTGGACTGATTACGTGTTTGTTTGTTTGTTTTTTTTTTTTTTTTGATTCAGATTAAGTGTTTGTTTGTTTGTGAATTATTTTAGAGGGTTGTGAATTCTGAATTTAAGGTTGTGAATTGTGTAATTTAGATGAGTGTGAGTGATGTGATTTCTGCAAAGGGTGTGAATTTTGAAAAGGGGTGTGAATTCTGCAAAAAAAAAAAATGTGAATTCTGGAAAGATGTGTACTGAAAAAAGTATGAATTCTATAAATGGGTGTGAATTTTGGGGGTTGTGAATTCTTGCAAAGAGGGGTGAATTCTGCAAAGGGGTGTGAATTCTTGGGGATATGAATTCTTCAAAGGGGTGTGAATTCTGGGGTGTAAAACGTGACAAGGGCAAAATAGTAAAAGCATATTAAAAAAAGGGTCTTGAGAGGATAGCATAACAAAAAAGGTTTGGGATGGAACCCCAAGAAAAAAATGGGACCGGCCTGTCATTTCCCGCCGTTTACTTGTAAATCCGGTATTGGGGCTGGGACGGTATTGGGTGGCCAGGGTACCGTTTACTTGTCAATCCGGTACCGGTACGGAACGGTATTCACTATACACCGAGATTGAGGTGAAAACACGGTTTCAGGACTTAATTTGGATGTAATTACAAATTGACCCAACTTTGCAAAATTTCGGCCCGAAATCTCCGGTACAAACATCTCGCCCGGCATTTACAAACTAACCCAGTGTTTTTCCCAATTTTAAGCAAATCCTAACTTGTTCTATACGATATATGTATGTATGTGTTGATCATGAGTTGGAAACAAAATAGAATTGTGAATTTAGTGTTTCTGAACAGTATGAAAAGTTGCATTTTTACTCAAGTTCGGCGTTTTTAAATTGGGTGCATGATTATGGGTTCTCGTGGGTTTCAAACTACAAGATGTTAGGGTCATTTAGGCTTTGGAATCACTCAAATATATTGAGAATTCATTTTTTGACGAATTTTCAAAGATACTTTATTTGCTGAAAACTGAAATAAAGAGACAGCAGTTGGAATTTGGAGATTTATTTGACTTAGTTTACCTTTGCCAAATAATAGTATGAAATTTTTAGGGTTTGTACTTGAAGGTGTGAGCACGAAATAAATGTCCCATTAATGGTTAGGAGACTAATTTGTTGGCTATATTTAACATTCTTGAACAGAACTTAGACTTTTCTTATGCTGCAATTTTCACTAGCTACAATAGTTATGCATTCAAACACTACTCTAAATGTGCTCCTCCATTGAAGGAAAATAAGAGACCAATTGCTGTACCAAACTGGGTAGTAACCAACAATTGAAAGTAAACTTCGAACCATCGAGCAAATCTTTGAAGGTAATGGAATCAAGAGATCACTCTCATTGCTTCCATAGTTCTAACCACTTCAAAACATTATCCAACAGTACAAATTTCTAGCCATTAAATCAACAAACGAAGTGCCAAACAAAAACAAACAAAAGCATTGACAAAATCACCAATATCCAAAGAAATCTTTCACGGTGGGTTTGTGTATTGGAGTATAGTCTGTTTCGTTCGCTTCCAATAAAACTCAGTTCCGAAAACGAAAAGGAATCAATTAGGTCTGTTGGAGTCTTCCTCCATTCCTCCTCACAAAAACAAGCATAACCGCAAGAAACTTTCCCACCTAGGGAATCCATCAGGTAGGTGGGAGTTTTTTCTCCCTCGCTCACCCAAAAACAAGCATGGCATCTAAAAAGCTTTCCACCAAGTGAATCCATCAGGTACGAGGGAGTTTTCCTTTCCCCCCCTCACAAAAAAACAAGCATAACATCTTAAAACAGACACCACCAATTCTAACTTTTTGCTTCTCTTTAAAACAAGAATTCCAATATTATTGAAAAGGACATGTTTAGTATTTTGCAATTCTGGAAGCCAAATACGACTCAATGATCGGATCACATTCCCTGCACCTGCAGTCCTTAGCTTACTACAACTTAAAAAACCAAAACAACTTGACTCATTGGTTTAACCAATCACGAACTCACCATTCTACCTGTATTCACCAAAATGAAAGAAAATATTAATATGAGAAGGGAAGGTAGGTCGACCTAACAAGGGAAACCAACTTTTGGGGGACTCCAAAAACCAATTGTGATTAGTCTGCTGCCATAAATGGATCTACATCCCCAAGATCAGCAACTAGAGGTTCCAACTCTGCTTCGTCCTCATCTTCTTGGGCAAAATATGTGGGAAATGGAAGCAGCGAAGTAGCTGGTTTTTTGTAAACAGCATCTTTAATAAACACAAAGTTCCCCTCAGCTCCTGGAACCTGAGAAAGAATAGCTTCTCCGTAAACATACACAGACAGATTCAGGTTGCTGCCTCCCCAGTTTTATCACTATTAGGAATAAGCAAAAAGAGTACTACAAATTACACACAGAAATTGCAGGCATGCAAAGACTTCTATGAATTTGAATAATCTATGCATCAGTTCTGTCATATATTTATCGAATAATACCTTTACTTTGTATAGAGTACTTGCATTGGTTAGTCACCATCCATCAATTGAATCTTTAAAAGAGAAGAGTAGGAAGTTGCTAAGTTGCCAACTTACTTGGAGAACTATATCGCATTTTATGCCAAACATATGAAATTAAACCTTAACGTATAAGCTCAATAGAAGTTTATACGACCACCATCAGATACACTATTGTACATGTTTCTAAGAAATATTTATTCAAAATGAAAGTTGCCGAACAAAGGGCATTGAGATGAATGAGTAGTGTCACAAGCAAGGATACAACAGAAAAGAAACCAACTAGGAAACCAACTAGGAAAAGGTAGAAAGCTAAAAACGGAGAGTAAAATGAGGGAAGGCTTTGAGATTGTATGGCAATATCGATCACAGAGCAATTAACATGCACGTGATGAGGAAATGATTAGACCCACATGGAAGGTGGTAATAGAAATCTAGGCACCCAAGAAGAAAAAGGCAGATTCAAGGCGAGGCTTATATGTCATATGAAAAGTTCACACGGGCAGATTACATCTCTTTTGCGTTTTGATTAAAAGCATTCACACGTCAGGGAGATTAAAAAGGAATAAAACCATACTTGGCCCTTCACCCACATCAAGTTCCTCGCCGGGTCTATTTTGTAAACCCAAACATTCTTAACTGTCCGTTGCTTCCCACCCATGCGCCCAGGCATCTTTTTGCCTTTGAATACCTGTACAAAAAAACAATAACGAATGCAGGTCATTACATAAATCCACATTAAAACCAGAGTTTACAGAGAAAAAGTCCGAACAAACTTAAATTGTAAACAAAAGTTTGAAGTACAAGGTTCTGAACTAACCCCAAGTTCATTAACCTGTTACAGAATGGTAATGGTACACTGCCAAGATCCTTTATTAACTAAAATGAGTTTTACCTAATGACCAAGGTAGAGAACAGGAATCAAACAACAAAGGTCTCTAATGCACATATGCAAACTTCCCATGAGTTCACAATTTAAGTACTCGGTGTATGCAAAACAGGGCTGAAGCTTCAACGGAATGAACCAAGCAACTGAAACCCATCCACAACTATGATTTGGACTTAATGTGCTCCATCAAGACCAGCCTTCGGCCGAAAATTGGTCCATGGGAGCAGGCATTAGGCAACGGAAGCCAAACCAAAACATATACCTCTGTATTTGCTGTCATATTACTAACCAAAAGGGTATAACTTTTGTGGCTTTTGCTGGCCACAGGGTCGTAAAAGTCTCTCTCCCCAACCGAGTTTTTAATGAGTTACTTGGTGGATGAGTTTAAACATCAATAGTATACCAACTTCATTATCAAGGCAAAATTTGGCTTGGGAACATCCAAATAGCAGCTCCACTATGTCAAGTAAAAAAGAAGTCAGTTTTACCATTCCACGGTATCAAATAGATCACAGATAATAACTTCAGATTCTGGTTGGATTACAGATTGTAAATTCTAGTTGGAGCAGATAAACTTGTTAATTATAATAGTGAAATTATGATCAAACTACAAAAAAGCAGACCCTGTATTTTGCAATAAACTTGACCAATCTTTCAAACTAGAATAGCAATTCAAAATCCTTATCATTTGGGTTTAGTTGGACGGGCGAGAAGGACCACCTGACGGGTGCGCTCTACTAACTTCGTGTAGTCCAAATTGAGAGGGAAAATTATTACATGCTCCAGGGGCATCGTCACATGATGTCCCAACACCTTTATAACCTCATATTTAATATCAGGAATCAGATTAGAAAGGGTGCTGAACAACAAAAGAGGGCACAAAGTTGTGCCTAAGCCAAGATCATTAAGTTGAGCTAAAATTGGGATCAGGCTTTGGGGTCAGATTGGGGTGCTTCTACGCAGGTCCTAGTGGTACTTGTGTTAGGCCAACAGAAGCTGCCAAATTGCAACTATTATTGTACAAAAAAGGTCCACACGGGAGGTAATTATCTACACTTTAAGCTAAGTTTGGGTTCTATAGGTAGCTATCTTCGCTTCTCATCTTGCGCATATACTACATGAACCTTGCTGAACTCAGACAATATTTTTGTAAACCGTCCTTGCCTTCAATCACATCAAGTTATTTCTTTTAATTTCCAAACATGTACCAATGCAAGAGCATCCAAACCGCAAGAGAAGGGCGGTTGGTCTAGCACCCAAGTAATCAACTAGGTTTTATAGTAGCCAAGAAACACTTTTATCTTCTGTAAATCCATTGTACATGATACTAAGTCCTAGCATTTCAGAATGTCATTTGCAGCTAGCACAACTCTTGAAGTTTCATAACTGTGGGATAGTCATGTGGATCCATAAATCTGAAGATGTTAACATTCCTTTGTCTGTCATTGAGCCGACAATAAGCTCTCAATCCGTTGCGCACTATGTTCACAATTGGATCTGCCCAAACACCCATGTACAGGGGGAGGATTTTATTTCCTAGATACCCATCAACTGAGAATATCTCCATAACAAGAAGAAAAGGATAAAAACTACAACTAGGGTAAAGCAGCTTAATCTTAGTTTTTTTAGAATACGACATTGTGTCACAAGACTCACAACAGCATCTCATAACTGGCCTCAAATTGCATTGAATTGCTCACAAGTCACAAAGCAACCAATTAGTACTATAAAGAAAACTATAGGCAACCAACACGATTCAGTTACAAATGAAAGCTCATCAACATAAGAAGGGCAATACAAACCTTCCCAGGATCACCCCCTTGACCAGTAGAACCAAGACCTCGATGGGATAATGATGCTCCGTGAGATGCAGAATTTCCCTTCATTCCATGTCTTTTCATCCCACCCTGGAAATAATACACAAAACAGTTAATAGCAACGCAAGCCGTAGACTTTCTCGCTGCATTAACAAGTGAGTCATTCAATAGAGACAACTTGTAACAAGCAAAAGAATGTAGCCAGAACGAAAGCAAATAGCCAAAAGTATAGCCGAGGATGGTGAAGGAATAGAGAAACTAATAGACCTGAAAACCTTTCCCTCTAGTAATGCCAGTGACATCAACATACTGGCCTGGAACAAAATGGCGGACGTTAATGGAAAAACCAACAGGAAGAAGGGCGTCTTCGGTGATGGGGAATTCCCTCAATTTCCTCTTCATTGGAACACCCTGAGCTCTAAAATGACCCACTTCTGGTTTCGTCAAATGCTTTTCTTTCTTGTGCCCGCAACCAATCTATGTATGTATATATATACAAACACACAGCATCAAACCATACGAATAACAAGAAAAAGCAATCTTGTTCAATAAAAGCAGATCAATCAAGGAAACAAAGAAAGGCAGGCAGGCGAGAGAGGTGACCTGGAGTGCAACGATTCCTTCTTTTTCAGGGGTCTTGACCTGAGATACGATGTTATCGTCAACCCAAAGAACGGTGATGGGAACCCTAGCTCCCCATTTATCCCAAAGTGCGGTCATACCACACTTGACTGCGATGAGTCCGGTTCTCCTTGACTTGGGGGTCATCACTCCAGGTTGAGATTGGATGATTCGAGGCTGTGCTGCTGCTTCGCATTCATCGATTGTTGTAGATAAACAAGTGCTGAAAGTTTTGAAGATGGAATAGTAGGGTGAAGGTATTGGTGGTGGAGTGATGAGAGAGAGGAGTCGGATGCGAGAAATGAGGCCTCTCGATGCCGCCGCCATCACGACAAAGTCCAATTCAAGAAGATGATGACTGAGGAAGGAGATCTAATTAATTAGGATCTTCAAATGGCATAGTAGAGCAGAGAGCTCGTCAATGACTCAGAGAGAGAAAGGGTTTCGAACGCCTCGGTTCAGCGAGAGAGGGGTTTATGAATTGTACTCCATAGGGTTTTGGGTGGGGGAAATGTTCACGTTACCTACGGTCCTCTGCGTTACGCTTCTCATCGAGCCTTTATTTGATCAAAAATGATACTCACATAATAATTTAAACACAACCTCTTATATACATGTGGGCTCCACACACTACTATTTATTATTTTGTTGAAAAGTTATTAATTGTTTCCGGTGGTGAATAAGTTGGTGAGAAATGTAAATTATTTTCATTAGTGAATAAGTTGTTGATGGATATATAAGTAAAAAAAAATTCAGAAATAAGTTTTTTTGACAAATCTTTTGTAAGTATGAACGAGATTGTAGAATGCTGAAACTTGTTAATAAATGTGAACGAAATGCTAAAAACACCTAAATTTTTTCCTTTTTTTCTAGTGAAAACACGCCTAATTAATTTGATTTGGTAGTGTTACAAAGGCCTGAAACTAGCCTCAAAAAATAAAAGTATATTACCATCCCCATCCCAAAAAAATTGTCCAATCCGCCAAAAACACGGCCTTATTGGAAGTTTTGGTAAATTGTTCAATGAGTTCCTTTAATGCCTCAAAAAATAGTTTGAATTTTTTTGAAAAGAATGTATTATTTAAGTTCTTGTTTTATAGACAGACAATCTTTTCGAGATGAAGGGAGTACTAACAATGAAAGTTTGTAGCTTCCTGAAAGAAGTAATAAAGTTCAACAATCTTATGAAGTAGTAGTTAATTTTGAGTCAGTGAAATTGTTGCTTGTAACGATCCTGATTTTTGATAAGTAAAAATTTTGTTAAATATTTGAAATTTTCATTTTTCTTGGCTAGGAATCCTACCCTTCCTAGGATAATTTGATTCCAACCAATTAGTTAGCCAAACCAATTGAATTCTAAGCCTAGTTAAACCTCCCTAACCATTTTTGAACCTTCCGAACCTTTTCAAACTCTAGTTTTTCCTTGAAAGTCTACATCATTCATTAAAAGGCTATTTCACACATTTTGGAAACCTTTAATCATATTTTTCATTGAATGGTCTCTTCAATGTAAGCCATCATCACTTCCTTTCTTTTTTCTCCAAGCAACTTTGGCATGCATGTACATATGTACATATATCACCCTAAATTTCCTAGAAAGGCTACTTTGGAGCCTTATTCATTTTTTTGCATTCACAAGTCATTTTCAAAAGTCAAAGTCAACCCTTTAATCATTTCACTTTCTATTGACTTGTCATTTTCCCACTCATGACAATCAAGCCACTCATTATGTTTTCCTAATCAAATCACTTTCCTAGAAAGTGCATTGTTCTTTCTCTCCATTGAAATGTCACTTTCAAAAAGATATTTCTTCCAAGAATATTTCTTCTTTACCCATTGAACAATAGTTCGAAGGGTAATTTTTTCCCTTTGAGTAATAGAAATAAGACTTGCCATAATCCATTGAGTACATAGATTAGAACCCTTCATCATGACATAGACTTGTCATGCATGCAAACCTAGAAAGAACAGCCTTGAACCTAATTACTCTCCAAAGTTACTTTCCTAGATTTTTCATAAGTATATACATGTATATATACATAATAAGTCTACTATAATCATGCCTATACATCCATACATAGACTTTTTAGGAAAGTTTTAACCATTGGATATTGTCTTGTCATTGAAAGCCTTGCCTTTAATTATTACCCTTTCTATAGACTTAGCAAGACTACCTAGACCTAAGCATACATAGTTAAATATATAGTAGCCTACCATAATCATACTTATATATACATAGATATACTTTCCAGGAAAGGACTTACCCATTGGTCAATAGATTACACTTGAAAGCCTTAGACCATAATCATATCTACATATACATAGATATACTTTCTAGGAAAGGACTTATCCATTGGTCAATAGATTACACTTGAAAGCCTTATACCATAATCATTATCTTTTCATAGGCTTATTAGGACTACTTGATACCTAGACACACACACACATATATATAGATAAATATATATGAACACATGGAGAGAGAGAGAGAGAGAGAGAGAGAGAGAGAGAGAAGTGTGTGTGTGTGCATGTGTTTGTACACTCCCATAAGCTACCCCTTTAGCCCTTAAGCCTAATTACTACTTGACAACCCATTTATAGGCCATTTTGAGCATAAGATCTAGCCCTTAATCATCCTAGAAATTGACTTACAACCTAGCCTAGGATTGACTAAACATGGAAAAACTACTTTTAGCCTAGTTATCATTTAACTTAGACTTGTAAGACTTGCTTAGCTAGGGTATGACTACCTTGGATTTTCTCTTAAAAGCCTTAAGATCCTACTTGATTATACAGCCTTATGCCTAAAAAATAGAATTGACAAGTGAGGGAAAGCCTTAGCATGCTTGAAAGGCTTGATTAGACAAGACCATGGAGCAAACAAATGAGAGAAAGAAAGAGGGAGGGAGGCCGGCCATTGAGAGGGAGAGAGAGCCAAGATTTTTGCTATAAATAGGACCCCCCTCATGCCATTCAACTCACACCTTCAACCTTTCAACTTCTCTCTCTAGAATTCTTGTGTTTGTGCTTTGTTCTTCTTTTGTTCTTAGTGTTCTTGAGTTCTTCAAGAAACTCATCAAAGGCCGCCTGCTTCGTCCACAACCTCGCCTTCGAAAGAGGTTGAATTCCCCGAGCGTAGGGCTAAGTCACTGTCAGCATAGATACCGGAAATCCGGAATCGTTCCCACAGAGAGAATCTCGATAGCTTGTTAGGATTTGTAGATGCAAGTGTTCCGGGCGTTCAGACGGCCAACTATTGGTTTACTTTGGAAAGTGATGAAAAAGACTAGAAACTTGGTTTTAACTAGATTAAACAAGCAGCAAGGCAACGGGACTAGTATCGCCCGCAACTTAGGCCTTCGAACCATTCTCAACGAAAACTCGGTTGATTCGCACGGCTTAGGCTATCAACCGGAAGATTTAGCTTTGAAACCATTTAAAGACTAGAAATGAAGTATGGAAAATAAGTGAGCTCTTTTTGTTCTTTTGGCAAACACAAGCCGAGACATCGCTCACGGAACCATATGAGCCAGCATATGATCACCGGAGATTAACATCGACTAGTTTTGTTACATAAAGGCGAACCCTTCGCGTTTTCCATACCAAACTTCGAGTCGAGAGTTGAGAAAGCAAGAAAAAACATAAGTCACGAGACGATAATCGCCCCACGGCCAAGCCTAAACGACTACTCACGCGACATGAAACAACTAGAAAGCTTGGCAAGTTCGGAAAACATAATTAACCGATGGAATCGAAAATTAACTTGATTTATAGAAGGATCTAGTCAAGAGCTACAACATTAATACTTGACAAATTAAACAAAACCAAATACTTACTAGTGTTCTTGAAGAAATTGGTAAAGAGGAAAGCTTGGAGAAGACAACAATGGAGTTCTAAAAGCTTAAAAGAATTAAAAGTAATTGTTGCTAACTATGAGAGAGAAGACTCCCCCTATTTATACAAAATGGGTTTCTCTCTCTCAAAATATCCAAAAAGATGCCTAAAAAGGCAAACATTCCACTAGTGGAAAGCCAAAAAGGCAACAAATATCTGATCGGGAGCTCCCCGTATCGATACTATTTAAGCAAAGTATCGATACCACATAGCTATCCTCAAAATGTCATTTTTCCACGTAGCAATCCCGTATCGATACTTTCCAGAGCCGTATCGATACGGGATCCTCTGATCTCCCACGAGACAACATAGTATCGATACGCCGAATCTCCGTATCGATACGGGATGGCTTCCTTCAGCACTCCAGGCCAGCCTCCTTGACTTGGCACCCGACGGCCACTAAGTTCACCCGACGCCTCACGCCTTCACTCTTGAGTCACTTTGGCGCGGGTTCCATCGGGCACGATCGCTTGAACTCACTTGGGGGACGGCTTAACAATCAAAAACGCCTTTTAAGGGCATTTCGCCTGAAACACAAAACAAAATACCTTACGAGCAACGAAACATCAAAAAGACGAAAATAGCAAATGAACGCCACAAGCGAGAGATCTTTAGCACCACGATCTTACAATCTTAGGTGCTAATCACCGCCACTAAACCACCACTCGACCACCCTTTCGATCCAAAAAGTTTAGTAGTTAGGTCAAGACTTAGTTTCAAGAGAAGAGGAAGTTTCATCTTTTCTCTTTCGAAACTACCGTAAGCTTACCGTAGGAGGTCATTCCGTTCGATAGCCGACGTACTTACTTTTTCCGTAGCCGTACCCACCGCCAAAAAGAATGGTAGAGTCCCTTATATGCTAACTCAAAGTATAAAAGTAAAATTGTATATTGCTTGAAATGCATGAAGTAGATTATCCTTACTCACTATCTCTAAGTATAAATAGAAATGTGTATATTGCTTGTATTATTTGAAATGCATGATAACTAGTAAAGTATTTTACTAAAGGCTTGAAAAGAAATATGAACATGTTAGATCACTCGACTTTAATTTCTAGAAAAATATATGTTGTTTTGAACTTCCCTAAAAGGGAGAAAGAACGGATTTTGAAATAAAAGAAAATAACGGTTTGATTGAAAGTATTTGTATTTTGATCTTGAGATGGTTATGAGAATGTGTATGTGACTACTTGGATTACTTGTTGATGTGTGATAAAGCATAAGTGGTTTCCACTCCAAAGGTGTCCGTCCATGTGACACTATGCTTTACGTTGTGTGCTAAATGTGATTTCGTGAACTTAGGCATGATAGAGTTGGATGATCTTGCTGTATGATTACTCTAGTTTAGTTTCAAGATTACGATCAATAATGCATGTTTACGTGACACCGTATCTAGTGTACTTACGTGAAAAGTTCTGCTGCGGAGTCTTTGCATGAAAATGAGACACAGAAATTGAGAAAGTAGAAACATGACACTTAGGGTGTTGTTAATGAAATGTGTGTTTTTTTTAAGAGAAAAATATTTTCGAAAATCGCAATGTGGCCGAACGTGGTAGCCCATTGTGAGGTGTGGCTTGGTTATCTGTGGAGATGAGCCAATGCTAGATTTTGTGTGCCAATGGGAACCCGGGACGGTGGAATCATTGTGAGGATACTCGGGAGCCCGGAACAGCGGAACCGAGGTTGGGTGTGTAAATTATTTTCGAAAACCCAATGGGAACTCGGGACGGCGGAACCATTGTGGTATACTCGGGAACCCGGAACGGCAGAACTGAGGTTTGAATTGTGGATTGGTTATCCGCGGAGAGGAGCCAATACCAAATTCTTTTTGTGTGCCAATGGGAACCCAGACGGCGGAACCATTGTGAGGATACTCGGGAGCCCGGAACAGCGGAATTGAAGTTGGGTGTGTTAAAAAAATGTTTTCTAGTAAAAGTGAAAATGAGACACGGTCTACGAAACGCTGCGTAGGAGAAACTCAGATATCACCGACACCAACGTTAGTTAGGGAATGTGGATGTATCATTGTTAATTGCTTGTGAATATGCATGTGCTAGTTAGACATCGCTGAACTTCTATGACATGTTGTTTGTAAGTTATGGGTTAGAGGGTATAGGATTATTCTGCTGAGCTCCCGTAGCTCATGGTGTTACCTTTGGTGACCTTAACATATTATACTGGTGGCGACGCTGGTATAATGTGTTTGACTTTGTAGATGACTAGGGTAAGTTGTACACGTTGGAGGCCTTTGGAGCCAAAGAGCTGGCTAGGATAGAGGAGCAGGCGGAGCTGTAATTAAAAACCCTAGATTTCCCTCCTTTTGTGTAATTAATGAACTCTTGTGGGAGTTATGATGTAATAACGAGTCAGACTCTATTTAGATTTTCAATAAAAATTGTCTATTTAACATTCCCAAAATTCGGGGCGTTACATTGCTGCTCTTGGAGAGGCACTCTTGTTCTTCACCAAGGAAATTTGGCACCAAAATAGGGCCAACCAAAAGTGTTTCGCATTAGGGAAATGCGGCAACCTTTAATCCAATATAAGATTGAAAATGGAATAGGGACTTTCTTATGGTATGACAATTGGCATTTGTGGGCACACGCCCCAAAAATTTTATTTTTGTATGAAAACTGGGTGCGCCCTTTTGGAAAAGTGCGACGAAACGCTTGCAATTCAGAATTGCCACTCGGGTTTTGCGGAAAGTACCCAAGGAACCGAATTTGAAAACGTTTGCTACGTTGTTTGATTTTGTTTGATTTTGAAAAGGCTTGTAGACTGGACCGTCGTCACCTTCGATATCTGAGGTTTGGGAGCCAGGTTACGAAAGGGGAAGGATTTTATGGCACCCCTCTCGCCTAATCCGGAGATCGGTCTCTACTCAGGCATTTTGTAAAACATTTGCATTTTCTCTCATTGATCGTTTTTTAGCCAGTTAGGGCGGGGGAACAGTTAAAGGGAATCAAAACTATAACAAGTTGTATTATGTGACAAAATGTTATGGATGATTTATTGAAATGAATGTAATGGATTGAGAACAAGCACCTATGAGAGTCCTAAGCAAATTGGAACACGCAGACCCGGTATGATACACGCAGGATCAAGCCTGTATGCACTGGCCGTGCCACTGCATACAGAGATGACCTGCGTGCGCCATTCTTTGTTGGCGCGCGCCGGTAGGCCCAAGACTCACAGTCCTTGTACTCAACCCTCTGGGCTCTGGAATGAACCAGTGCACACCCAGGACAAACCACGCAGTTATATCATATGTAATATACGGTTACAGACAGCAGGAAATAGATCTTGAGGAAACAAAAGACATGAACACCCCATAAACAGTGTGGGGAAATAAAAGGCCTGGATCTAACTACCATGCAAGGGCCAAGTCACTGGATCTGGATCTAACTACCGTACGCCAGTGGTATAGGGCCATACGCCAATCAGCCCCATTGTCCATTGCTTTGGCTTTGTATCATCTGGGTTCTGGAACATGACCAGAATGACCCCAGAGGCCTTTCAAAGCAGAAAGAGTAAATAAACAGTTACATAGTTCTATATACGAAAAGTAATAAACTGGTTTTTAGCATGCTGTAAGGTGAGAAAGACAAAAAGAAAGTAGAAAATAGATGATCGGTGATCCCCACGCCAGTGGTGCACGTACAGCCATAACTGGCGTACGGCTCAGAATCATTGGCTTGCGCCACCTCTCTCTATGCACGAACTTTGAAACCTTGCCAGCTTTAGGGCCAGGACTGGTATAGATTACCAGCCTTGACCCTGTCAGCCCCCCTCAGGGGTCAGAATAGAAAGCCAGTAAAAGGTGGTATACCTTTCGAAATGAGTTTGATGATGGGTTTGAGCTTGAACTTGTGGTTAGGGAGGTTGTATGGTGAGTATAAGGGTGTTGTGGTATATGTGGATGTATTCCTTACTTTCTCTTTCAATGGAAGAAGAAGAGAGCAAGAAATACAAGAGAGGAGGGACTTAGACTATTAATGGTGGTAACCCCTTGCAAATAAATGCAATGGGGGTATTTATAAAGGGGAGAGGGACTGAGAAAGGGGGCAGTAACCAGCTGGTTGAGGCTGGTTTGGCTGGCTTGGTTAGAGAGTGAGCCTCCCATGCATTAAATGCATGGGACAAGGTGATTGATCTTGTAGGAGAGAGGAGGGAGCAGCACTGGCCGTCCGCAATCATCAGGGAACTGTGGCTTACGTCGGGTGGCCACAAAAGTCTTGTGTACGCGATCGCATAAAGTTGATTTGACTAGGCTTGTCCGGCGTACGCCGGTCAGTTACCTGCGTGCCCCAGTGGAAACTGAGTCAACGGTCGATGACTGACACGTGGCAGTTTACCAGCGCACGCTAGCACAGTACCAGTGTAAGCAGGTAGGGTTTTGCTGCGGCCATTTGGTTCTGGCTTTGAAGGATTCAAAAGGAGTTCAGAAAGGTTTGGATGAGGTTCGGGACGCTCAAAGCTCAAACGCATTAACAAACCCGGGATGTTCTTGACCTTAATCATCATTGGGGAATCAAAAACCGTAAGAAAACTAATCTGGACAGTCCAGAATGGGGTGTCTACAGCATTCCTTTGGGCCTTTGCATAAAAGATTTGGTAAAGAAGTGGTATTCAAATGGGGAGGTCTCTTCAAGCTAAGATGTCTTCCATTATTTTGTCAGGGTGAGTGGAGATGGCCCAGACTTCGCAATAAAGTCACTCAAGAGATAATTAGGCACACACCTCCTGATCTAAGGCCTGACAGTTTGAGGGAAGATTGTGTTGTTTGGGTTCCTCATCCAAGTAAATACTTTGTTGCATCTGCCTAGGAAGCAATTCGAAGCAGAAGACCAAGTATTCCATGGGCATTAGTTGTGTGGTCAAACAAGTAGTTCCACGTTGGGCATTTGTGTAATGGTTGGCAGTTCAAAACAAGTTGAACACTAAAGACAGATTGGTTAGATGGGGAATGCAAGTGGATGACAAATGTGTGTTGCAACAATGATAGAGAGACACACCACCACCTCTTCTTTCAGTGTTCTTACTTCTCTATAATCTGGCAACATGTTTTGGGAAGAAATTCTATATCAGGTATTCCTAATACTCTAGAGGATATTGTGGACTGGTTTGTCCAGCATGTGACGTTTAAGGATTTCAAGAATTTGGTTCTACATAGCATGCTAGCTGCTACTGTCCATGGCATTTGGATAGAAAGAAATGTTAGGTTGTTTTAAGGTCTATCTAAACAGATTGACATTGTGTAGAGACCCGAATAATTTTAATTTTTGAAAAAAAGATTATTAAATGACTAATTGGAAAAAAATATAGTTCATTTGGTGGTTAATTGGATTGAGGATTGAAGTGATAGGATGGGATCTAGAGGGAGTGAGTGTGTGATTTGCAAGTATGTGAGTATATATAGTGGATGTGTGTGGTGTAGAAGATTATTTCATCTCCATATCTCTCTCTCTAACGTCCCTCACTCTCTCTCTCTCGGCTCATTCTCTCTCTCTAGCTCTCTCACAAAAACTTCACTCAAATACCTCAAGAACCTTAAAGATCAACCTTCCTTCGGCCTTTCAATCGCGCTCTTGAGCTCGAAGTTCCTTGGGTTAAGCTCGAAGGAAAGCATTCGGTGGGTTTTGAAGTCTTTGAAGCTAGGGCTCGTTCTAATCTCTTGGACTTTGTTATTGTTGCGAGGTAGGAACTTCTTTGCCACTTTTATGTGTTTATATGTTGTTTGGGTGTGAAAATCGTACCTTAAATCGTTGGTTGTTGTGTTGAGCTTGTCCTTGAGTTTTCTGCACGAAATCGCTGCTCGTATTGTCCCCGTATCGATACAAGTACTTGCGTATCGATACGCTGAAGAAATCTGCATTCCGGTAGCTTCAAAATCTGCCATAACGTTCCCATATCGATACTCCAAACTCTGGCGTATCGATACCTCCAAACTCTGCCGTATTGATACAAAAAGGCTTTCTGGACAGTTTTGTCCACTTTGCTTATACTTCGATTGTTTTGATTCCCGATCGTTTCTAACCCCTTTTGGACACTTCAAAACCTATCCCTAACATGTTCACCTGATTTCCTATGATTCATTGATGTTATTCTTGATCCGTTGACCTTCCGTTAGTGATGGATAGATAATGTTTTACATGGTTAAAAATCGCGTCGAAATGCATCTAATTCATTGATAAAACACTTGTGGATGTTTATGGTGCTTTTATAGTAAAGTTGGCATATTGTATGGTGATTCGAGTAAGAAAGTAGTTGTATGGGTCGAAAGTTGGGATAGGGAGTCTCGTAACGCAAGGGGTGGTAATACGGAAACTCAAGTGGACCTCGTAACGCAAGGGGTGGTAATACAGTGGTCCAAGTTGTTAGGGTTCACCGTAATGCAAGGGGTGGCAATACGGTAACCTCCGTGGTATTTTACTGTAGCGTAAGGGATGGAAATACAGATTGTGGAGATTTGTGATAGTGAGTCATGTCGGGATTGTTTGAGTTGTTTGTGTCTTGTGACTTATGCATTCAATTTAGATAGCGGCTTGTCTACGAGTTGATTGATATCCATCTATCGAGCTGTATTTCCTTATCTTCTATCTTTTGCATTTGTCATCATATTTGCACATAGAATTGGTAAAAGATTTTCCTACTGGGCTAGTGTAGCTCAACCTATCTTTCTTTTCAGGTTTAAATGCCGGACAATAGCTCGCATGAAATGTGTGCTTGGGAATGAAAGACTTTTTGGAAGCTAACCTCATTTCGTTACGTAGACATCTTTGTAATGATTCTCTCTTTTGACAGAGGTGTAATTGTAACTTATCTTTTAATTCTTTTGATTAAGCCATTTGTACCTAACAACTTGTTCTTGCTTGTACTTAAACTTAATTGGGGCCAGAGTGCCAAGGTTGTAAATTTCTAAACTTGGGGGACTTGTTTGTAAGTTAAGCAAATGGGAAATCCTTTGGGTATTTTATATGATATTCGTGGATCTTTTAGTGAAAAAACTTATTTATTTATGTTGAAAATCGAGGGCGTGACACATTGTTTCCCTTAACATTATGAACTCTATCAGAGATTTTTTGTGCTCAACAAGAAGAGTTCTTCAACTCTGAATAGGGCTTTGGGAGATAGTTGGAGGCTTCCTAATAGTATTTTTTCAATGTAAATGGTAGTTATATTGTGGATAGCCAGTAGTTTCTTGTTAGTTTCTTCTTGTACCCAAGCCAGGGCCGGCCCTGATATTCTTGGGGCCTAAGTCGAACTTGTAAAAAATGGACCTATTTTTCTTTAAAAAATAAAAAATAAACCTCAAGGAAAACAAAAGAAGGGGAAAAAAAGTTGAGAGTTGCTTGGGCTGAGAATTGAACCTTGAATCTGTTTGATATCAAGACTTAAACTTACTACTTGGCTAGCTATCTCCTCTAGTAACTGGAAGCCACTAATTAAATATATATTACGTACCTAGGTATAGGGGTCCTAATTTTTGGCCAAATTTCGGGGGTTTAAGTCCACCGCCTTACTCGGCTTAGCTCAGAACCGACAATGACCCAAGCAATGGGTTTTGTTTTTTGTAGAGGCAATTTGTTTCATACCGGGGGATGCCCCTTTTAGATTTGTATTGGTTCGTGTTTTTTCAATGAAATGTGCTTATAAAAAAAAAAACCATTTGTTTAGTGTCTACTCCGCAGAACAAGTCTTGAAAGGGTTAAAAAGGCGACATTGGAGCTGGAGAAGAGCTTCATTTTTCTTTTATAATCTTTGGAATTGTTGAGCTTCATTTTTCTTGCTCACACTTGGCCATACAGGACTTGGTAGGAGGAGCTTCCTTTAGTTGCCACCCAGGAAGGAAAGCATTCCCGAGCACCTACGTGGTACTACCAACACCAACGTCATATAACAATGCTAATATGATAGTACTCGGGAAGGACTCAATAATTGGCAGTAAACTTTACTACGATCCACCCGGAAAATGAGAAAGAGAGAAAAGCCAACGTGGCCTTCCTTGAACCATACATGATACAGTGCGCCACTCGGAGTGTTATTACTACACGAATTTATACACATAATCACATAAATTCTCTCATATTAAATACGGATCCACACACATTGCACACAAATTGGATGCGTGGATCCCATATATATTTAATGTGAGAGAGTTTGTATAATTTTGTACATAAGTGTGTGGTTAAGAAAATTATTGCGTGTTGAATTCTGTCTCCTTTTCACCCAAAAAGTATAGTGATAATAATCTGCTGTGCTGTCCGTTTCTTCTTTCGGAATTCAGACAATGGGAGATGGAGCAGCTCTATCTTCAACACTACTACCCTCATCATCTTCTTCTTCTTCAATTCATCACTACTCATTACTTTCCAAAACCAGGGCTTCAACAAGAAGTCATCACCATTCATCCCCATCATCATCAATCTGGTCAATTCCGCGGAGGCGGCAAGGCCGCCGTGGAATCAGCAGAATGTTGGGGGCGGCGGGGGCAACGCTGGAGCAGCCGGGAGGGAAGATGGTGGTGGAACTAGTTGGGGCATTCAATGAGCTGACTGAGAGATTAATGAACACCAACAAGGAGCTCTCCACCAGCTCTTCCCACATACTCTTCAAGTCTCTCAAGCTATCTATCCCTATTCTCCTAACAATCCCTCCCTCTCTCGATGGCCGCTCTCCTCTCTCCAGGGCCTTATCTCTCGCTCTCCTCCTGGCTGATCTCCAGGTATATACCCACCTCCTTATATCTGCTCTACTATTGCTGCCTCTGAAAACCCAGTTTGGAATTGTGGAACCCAATTTTCTGTAGCTCTTTCTAAGGTATAAAATAAACTTTTGGATACTTTTTGTTATTGCACGCATTTATGGAGAGATTTGTGGAGTAAAACGAAAGTGTAAAAATGAACATAACTTGAAGTCTTGAACTGTGGAGAGATATATATCCCTTGTGTTTTCATTTCCCTTCACATAAGGCCTTCGCACATTCACGACCCAACCAGGGCATCAATTATCCATTGGTCAAGTTTTCAGAATAGAGGTCAGGAAAAGATTTTGAATATGTCAAGTTTTCAGAATAGCGGGATAGAGGTAAGGAAAAGATTTTGAATATGTCAAGTTTTCAGAATAGGCCAAATTAACAAATTTGCCCCTAGTATTGATTTTGTGACGGTATCATTGAGAGTATTTCTGGCAGTTGTCTAAGTCCATATTGAACTATTAATTGGCTACAGATGGACGCAGAGGTTATTTCAGCTGGTATACTGAGAGAAGTTCTGGAAGCAGGTGCTATATCCATACGTGAAGTAAGAAATAGGATAGGTGCTGGTACTGCTCATCTGCTACATGAGAGTTACCGTGTTAAGAGCATTCCATCAAAAGTGGATGTCTTGGATGATGATAGTGCTGCTGCGTTAAGGAAGTTCTGCTTGACGTACTATGATGTCAGGGCTGTGGTTCTAGACCTTGCTCTCAAGCTTGACATGATGAGACATCTGGATTACCTCCCAAGGTATCAACGACAAGTGTTATCACTGGAGGTTATGATGATACATGCTCCCCTAGCTCATGCTGTCGGGACCAACTCTTTATCACTGGAGCTGGAAGACCTTTCATTTCGACACTTGTTCCCTTATTCATACTTTTATCTTGATACTTGGTTACGAAGCCATCAAACAGGAAGTAAACCTATAATAGAAATATACAGTGACCATCTGCTTGAATCCTTGAAATCTGATCCTCTGCTGGCAGACATGGTAGATGGTATCTCAGTCAATGGTCGCTATAAAAGTCGTTATAGCACTATGAAGAAACTGTTGAAAGATGGCCGCAAGCCTGAAGATGTAAATGATATACTAGGGTTAAGAGTGATATTGAACCCAACTTCTGGGGAAAATATGTTTGATGTGGGCGAGAAAGCATGCTACAGGACACGTGATATTATCCGGTCTTTGTGGAAAGAGATGCCTAACAGGTCAAAAGACTATATCGCCCAACCAAAAGCAAATGGGTACAGGAGTTTGCACATGGCAGTTGATGTCAGTGACAATGAAAGGACTAGACCACCAATGGAGATTCAAATTCGGACAACAGAGATGGATATGTTGGCTGCTGGTGGAGTGGCATCTCATTCATTGTACAAGGGAGGTCTTTCTGATCCAGAAGAGGTAAGCCCTCCATTGGGTGATTGAGGCTGAATTTTCAAATCTTAGTTTGGCAAAGATTTATGAACTTTGGTGAACTACAAGTCAATCAACTAATCAAGTTTCAGATGTTAGTATCAGGAAAATTGATATTCAAAATACACTCACATTCCCGTTGTGAGAAGCTAAAAAGGGAAAAAGGAGGGTGAAAGATTAAAGCAACGCGTGAATGTCATCTGCATGATATTCATCATCTCAATTTTTTTACTGTCTTCTGAAACATCATAGAAGAAGAAAAATTGAGTCTTTTCACACCATTCATGAGCTAAAATTTATCTATTTGTTTTTGTTCTTTACTTTTTTATTCCTTTCGTTGTGGGAGGGGTTTGGGTGGTCCTTTGGAAAGGAGGTCTCATTTTAGGCCTGCAGTTTCTTGCCTTTGTCTTGTAAATGAAGCCTATTGTTTGACACTGCATTTTTAGTAGACAATAGGACGATTTCGGTTATCCGGTGATAGACAATAGCACTATGATTTCGTTTATATATTTATACTCAGGCAAAGCGGCTCAAGGCGATTATGATGGCTGCAGCCGAACTTGCAGCAGTGCGTCTAAAAGATATTCCTTCAACAAATCATAAGCTTATCGAAATGCATCGTAGAGATCGAGTATTCTGTCTTCTTGACAAGAATGGAGATGGTAAGATTAGCATTGAAGAACTTACGGAAGTGATGGAAGAGCTTGGTGCCCAAGGTGAAGATGCCCGGGAGATGATGCAACTTCTTGATTCAAACAGTGATGGTTCTTTGAGCTCAGATGAATTTGATACGTTTCAAAAACAGGTAAATGTCTTAGCTTATTATGGGGACACTAAATTCAAAACCTAAACTCAGAAATCGTATTTGAGAGTCCTGGCATTGACTATTGTGAATTTGTGAAACTAAATTCAAGACCTAATGTCAGAAACTGTATTCCAAAATCCTTGTCACAAGTGATTCCCTTGACAATATTTCTTGTATCGCGATTATTGTTTAAGAAATCTCATGTCTTGTAGCAAAATCTCAACTTTGCGAGTATACGCTTATCCTGAGGTTCTGCAGTAATTATGGTGGTCTTGGGCTACACTGCCCTTTGAGTTTCTGCGACGGACAAGAGAAATTGCCCCAATTCTTTTTGTTTTTATTTTCCCTTCAAATGTTTGTTAATCCCCTTTTTCTTTTTGGAACCTTTGATATCCGAAACTATAGATACCACTTCGGGTTGTTTTAATGTTACCAGAAAGTGCAAATAGCCTTGTCATTGAAACACAGATTTCATGATATGGTATTCTTTATCATGTAAATAGGCCAGTGATGTTAATGGCATTGTGGATTACACTTTACCTCTTCTTTCTAGCTACCATGAAAAAATTACGCTACTGATTGCAATCGTGGTATCATATTAATGTAGGCCTGGATTTTAATTTATTTTAAGAAATGCTTAGAACTATGCTAAATTTGTCCCAAGTGGCAGGCATTAAGTGTTGCACTTTGCGTTAAATTGTTACTCTCTTCCACTTATTATCTCCTCTTGTATGTGAATTTAACGGTTAGTCATTTTGAAATGGTTGTCTCATTCATTGGAAGTCGGTCTGCAACTTATATTCTCCCTCACATTGTCTACTGTCACCCCTCGTGTTTTTCCAGCTATATTCCAGTTGTTTAGCGTAACAGTTTCTTCTCCGGCTTTACTGAATTTGATTTTACTGTTTAATACCATTTTCTTCCTGTGGAAGAATGTGCATGAAGCAGAGGTATAGACAAATAGCAACGTACCGTGTATAATATTGCTGATACAAACAGATATGGAGGCATACCACAGGGAGAAAATCCGCGTAGTGTTGGTTAACGCTCTTCGAGATTAGTTGCACGTGCCCTTTGCCGGAACCCTAGCTCTACAAAAGAAACACCATGAGAAGCACCTCCGCCTCTTGTTGGCATGCCTAAGTTAGTATTGTGTACTGTATGAAAACGCTAGCTATCAATGCATATGGCAGTAAATCACAGTGTACGTTTACTCATGGGTGTTACCTCTTATTTATAGATGTGGACATACTTGTTCCCCAAGCATACTCCTTTGCCTAGGGTTCCTTTCTCGATAGGAAACCTAGCCCATATGGAATTCTCTCCCACATGAAAACTCAAATTTTATCCCTTATTCACTCATGGGATACTCTCCTATTTACGTAGTATCTTCTTCTAGAATGTTCCAGAATGTTTCCTCAGCCTTTCCACATTGGCGGTTCCCTTAAGATTTGTCCATTGTCCATTGGGGTGTACATCTACCACGTGTTTGGCAATACTACCGCGCACCTTCATGTGATGCCGCCACCGACCAAGGCACGTGTTCGGCTATACCGTGCATCCTCACGTGGTGCTCCTGTTCTCTGTGTTATGCACGTGCTCGGGCTGTATTCCTCTTATTTGGGAACATCCCTCTTCAGATTTAACTCTTGCTTTCTGTCATTTTCTCTGCAGGTTGTATTTATGCGCAACTTAGAGGTTAGAGATGATCAATACAAGATGGTGTTAAATGAGAAGCTTCGAATGGCTGATGCCTGATAGTAGTGATTTCATTGAACCATATGGAGAAGAGCTTGGAGACAGCCTTGCAGTAAGTTAATCATTTTGAAATACTAGTTCAGAAGTTACTGCGGTGGGGGATACTTAAGAGTTAGAACAGCCATAAGCCCCATGTAAATATTATAGGTATTGTATATAATTCAACTCCACCGAATGTAAAACTATGTATCCTGTGTGGTGATGATACGAGAAGTCACTCGGATTTTTTACATTGATTCAACTAATTGTGTGGAAAACGAATGGTCAGATCTGTATAGAGAATCAGAGATTGCATTGCATGGTATTATAAAACTAGCGTTTTTTTAGAAAGTCTGTACCTTGAATATTTGAGTGAACATTGTAATAGGTTTCTAATAGTAACAGTGGTGCACCGGGATTACATTCTTGAATGATATGATCCGGTTCGTGTATTCGGGTGCCCATGTACTTTGATGCATTCTGAGGAGTTTTATGTTGACATGCAAAAGGAGAATGTTGATACAGGCTAATTTTCTCATATCAACTTCGTGAAAGTAATAGTTTTGGTTTATTGACATTCAGTTAGGACGACTTCTTTGTTTTCCTTTACAAGTCCATAACGGTTCCTTTAGATATGAAGGTTGAAATGGGGAAAAGGCCCTAGCGATCATTTCTGAAAGAGGAAACGCAGTCCAAGAAATAAAATTGCCAAACATAGCCTCTCCCCCATGGCATGGACCTGAAATAATCTCCCTCAAGAAATCTTATGAAGGGAATCATTTTGCTGCTCTGGATTTATTTTTTTAGTTTGTCCCCTTTTCTTTACCACTTCTCTTTTTCAGTTTCTTTGGTTGCCTTGGAACTTGCTATAACACTTCAGTCACTAACCCTTGGTTCAGATACCAATTTAATCATATCGTCTTTTACACACGATGATTCAAGTTGAAATAGCACAAACCCTTGGGAAAGTTAAACGGATACCAGATTCTTTCGTATAAGTGCATTGCTATGAACAATTGTGGTATATATGGAAATGCTTTCTTCACAGCAACCCTTCCCCTCGTCTCTTTACATCCTACATCAACAAGTACTACAGCAAACATAAATATTACATTCGAAAATTTTTACTTATAGGAAAAAAGAAGCATTTGGCAAAATTGCCTTCTTTACAATTTGAACCAACAAAAGAATGTCTTGAACTTCCTCACAAGCTTGTATGCAATTTTTTGAGCATGTCTTCCAGCTTTGGCACCCAAACATTTGATGGCTGAGGTGGACAATAGGTTATGTTGTAGCTTGACACTAAGGCTGGGACTGTGAGGAACAAGGAATGTGTCGGCACATTTAAGTACATGTAGATATACTCCTAAGGTGCGACAAAGAATTGAAAGAAGGGCGTAAACAAGAATTCAAAGAAGATTTACAGGGACTCATTTTGGTTTAACATATTATCAATCTGTACAAGGCTCATCGGTTGGTGTTTCCAAGCTCGAGCGATTTGAGCAATTTCTGATCCTCAAACTTCCATGGTCATCAGCCCTTGACTTGGTGTGACACCCAACTCACTTGATAACTTGTTGCACAACTGCACGTATCAGCAACAGGAACATATGGTTAGAAATATTCCTTTATGCCTGTGTATAACACCACACACACACACACACCCCCCGAGAGAGAGAGAGAGAGAACCTGTCTATAAACTGTAGAATCTCCATATGATTTTCTTAATTCCACTACATACAAGGATGGGCTTATCTCGAACACCTGCAACAATTATAGACAATGTGATGAATACGTGGAACAACAATTATAGACAATGTGATGAATACGTGGAACAAGAATGACCCTCAGGTGCAAAGGCTACAAGACCCAAAAAACAAGTTTTAAGGTTATAAATCCAGTGCAACTATTTGAATCTTTGTGCCACAAAGTACATGAAATGTGTCGCAGACAGTTTGAAAAGTGAAACTTGCTTACTTCTGTTGCAACTGAAAGGCTACCCGGGCTCTTTTGACCTTTGTTCTCTTGCATGACCTTTAGCTGAAAAGATGGACACCAGTGATAGCCGATTCTCAGAAACTTAACGTATAAAAATTGTCATGGAATTTTTTTTAATCCCACTAAAGAGTAAAGACTGCATTGTTTCTGCATTATCTTTTCTACATACAGCTTATTTCTTAACATTACGCATTCATATTATTGTTCCGGTGAAAAGAATGCATGGATATATGCAAACCCAGAGCTTTCAGAAGAACTAACCCCTCCCTTTTTCTTCTGGACCCGAAATCCCATCTGAGTGACAATGTCCTCAATCCTCTCGAGCAATTCTTTTGGGGAATGGTTGGATGGAAACCTGATCTTCCTTTCTGAAACATCCTAAGAAGACAAAATTTTGAATCAACTTTCCCGGAGGAAATACATGAACTTCATTCAGGGTAATGAAAACCATACACAACGATAGTATTAGTTTCGCACCTCTTTCTCAAAGAAGCCAGAGAGATCTAGGCACGATGACATTCCAATCAGCTGAAACGCATTGATAAGGGTAGGTGATTCTGCCTTTTGCTCTGCTTCAGTTGGCTACACCATATTCATAGAGGGTACACATGGTTAGTTCTGGCACAAAATCAGAAAAACAATACTCCTAGGCCTAACTAACAGGGATTAAAAACGAAGTGTCTCAAATGTATAAGTTCATACCTCAACCTCATGCTTTCTCAAGGCTTCATCATCTGTTCGTACACTTTCTTCGTCATCATCAGGATTAGCAGGACTATAGTCTTTCTTGAACCAATCATGTGTTTTTATCTCAGCCATTTTTATCCGAGTAGCAGGATTGGGATCAAGAACCCTCTTTATTAGGTCTTGTGCTCCTGGGGATAGCCACTTGGGCATTTGAGCATCTCCCTTGAAAATCTGAAATTCCATTTGACAAGATGAAAGATTGAAACGTCTGAAATTAACTGTAAGTATTACCTGACAGATTCTTTATAACTTTTCTACCTTCTGGTATAGAACCGCAAGATTTCGATCATCGAAGGGTAGATAGCCGGTGAGAATAACAAACAAGATGACACCACAAGACCAAGTATCAGAGGTGGCACCATCATAACCCCGATTAGCAAGGATCTCAGGGGCAACGTAGTTGGGACTTCCACAGGTTGTATGCAGTAACCCGTCATCCTAATTAATGTTTACACATACAGGAAAGAGTCATTTGAGTTGACCTACTGTTGGATCCGAAAACCATAATGTGTTGCACAAGAAGAGGAAGAAGAGTGGACTTCTTTCAGAAGTAACATACCCTAAAATGTTGGGGTAATGCACTGAGGCCAAAGTCTGATATCTTTATGTTTCCTTTTGCATCAACAAGGATGTTCTCTAGCTGCATTATGCGTACATATCGCGGATGAAACATTTGAAGGAGAATGAGAAAGAAAAACAGTACAATAACAAGAAAAAATGCATGCGTTTTCTTCTCGAAAAAGACAATAAACAAAATTCGTGTTGAACTTGTTTGATAAGTAATTCAATGTCTGTGTCTAAGTACATATACATGTCAGTCTCTGAGTTTTGAAGGAAAAATGTGGTAGAAGTATTATTGATTAGCACCTTGAGATCGCGGTGGTAAACGCCTTTGTTGTGACAGTAGCTAACTCCGTCAATTAACTGTTGGAAGACCTTCCTTGCTTGAGCCTCTGAGAGTTTGCCTTTGGAGGCCTATAATTAATTGACAAGACCAGCAGAGCAGAAGCAAAAATAATGAATCACAGTTGGAAGCTTATAAATATTACAAGAAGAAGAAGAAGAAGCAGAAAGTTGGGCTTACGATTCTGTCAAACAATTCACCACCAGTCACGTACTCTAGGACCATGTAGATCTTGGTTTTGCTTGCTAGGACCTGAAATATACATATAATCATGGTTGCAGTATGAGATTAAGAAAATCTCCAAGATACATGAAGGAGGCCTCACATTTTACATTCAAATCTTTTCAGCAGAACTTATTAATTGAAAGTTGAGGAGGATGAAGAGACTCCACTGCATAAGCAGTAACTTAATTTGTATTCTAAAAAGGGTATAAAGGCTCAAAGCTCAAGTGCATCTTAACCCAAGGGGTTGGCTTGGTGGTCAAGACTTAAGACTTAACGGTTTGAATCTTTCTATGTGCTATCAACTCTTATAATCAATCCACACCGGGCTTTGTTCTAGCTTTAAATGGGTTCTCTGTCGGTGGGATTGATCCCCTAAGGAGTGGCCTGGACACCCTTAATTATCTCAAAACAGGGAAAAAAATATTCACAAGCGTATCTTACATTGCATGGTTTCACCATCATCAAAATGTCCTCGGTCACTGTCAATCTTGAAAAACAGAAGGACTATTATTTACTAAATCTAATTTTCAAGTTATTTAGGTCTAGTATTCACAAGTGTGTAAAACTTATTAGAAATAGGGGGATGAGACTGAGGTAATGGCTGATTAGGAAGGAATAGTTTAGGAGTGTAAGTAGGTGTCAATCTTATCCCAACGATAAAAAGAAGCGCATCTTAGATCGCATGATTTCACCATCATAAAAATGTCCTCGGTCACTAATAAATCTTGAAAGCACTTATTATTTAACAATAAATAAATCATTTTGCAAGTTATTTTGTCTGTTATTTGGCAAGTGTGTTAAACTTATTAGTAGTCGAATTCAATAGCATATTCGATATTTTCGTGTTTCTACCTTGTTTAGTTTGGAGGAAGTAATTGTATTGTATGTATGTCAACGGCTGGTTAGGATTAGGAAGGAATAATTTTTTTTTTTCTTAATAGAGTGTAAAGTAGGTGTCAGTCTTATCCCACCTCCCCCAATCATAAAAAGGAGACAAAATATTAAGCCATTAAGGGACCCCCAACCAATCAGTAGAGATGAAGCTGCGATTACCAGTTAGTATAGCAGAGCTATTAGTAGTTATTTCATTTGGGCCCGCCATGTTCTGGTCAGTGGTGACTCTTCATATTCGCTGGAGAATTGTTGGTTGTTTTCATTCCCCCATGGCACCAACCATTTGGGGTCCCACCCGATATGATCTCCCTCATTCCTTTTAGTCTTTTACATAACTCCTTATTAGGTGCAAGCTGAACTAAGTTCCCAAGGGTTCGAGCTTGAATTGAGTCCAAATATTTGAGCTCGATTAATATATGAGAACTTGAGCACGGTGCGAGTACTAAACAAGCCTAAATAAATGAGCCGATTTTATCTTCTCAAGTTTGGTTCATTTGCTAAACGAGCTAAAAATTCTATTTAAACCCGACTCATTTACTGCTCAAGAGTGGAGCCGAGCTTTGAATTGATCCCAGACAGCTCGATTCGCTAGTCGCTCTAACTACCGCATTGCGTTTGGATTGACACGGGCAGGGCTTAATTGGATCAGTTGCGGTGGGAATATAGTACTCTCGTTTGAAAAATAAATCATAATCTGACATGTGCTAGATCCTATTCCCACCTCATACTGCAAGTCCTTTAAGGAAAAGAATTAAGAAAATTAAGGGAATGGGTCCTTTCACTCCAATCCCCAAAAATACTGCTCGGAATACAAAAGATCCCTACTTCAATGCCACGAAATCAGCTGAGATCCCAACTGTAGAGTAAAAGAACAACAGCAGCGAACAAAATCCTCTTTTTATTTTTTAAAATTAAAATTTCCGGGATACATAACAAGAATATATTCAATGTGTTGGTTTCTTTGTTGCTTAACTTGCTTCCCAGGGGGTGATGAGGTGATCTTGTACCTAGTTTTGGTGTTTCAATAAATTTACCTTACAAAAAAACAAAGAAATATGCTCAATTATTTGCAGAGAGCAAATAGAATTAAACACTAAATTGAAACGCACCTCGTGTAATCTGACAACGTTTGGATGTTTGAGGATCTTCAAGGTGCCAATCTCCCTCTTTATCTGCAATTTTCAGTGCCATGAAGTAAAAAAATAATACCGTCAATCCCTTACTTTTTTTCCTCTCGATTTGTTTTTTTGGGTGGGGGGTAGAGAAAGGATGATCAAAACTTTTTCTTTTTTTTGTGATCCCCTTTTTGGAAGGGTAATAAAGTAAAAGTGAAACGTCTTTGATTAAGAAGGATGATTGCCACTTTTTGACAAATCTCATCTGGTACTCTTTAATACTCCATATTACTGTATATTGTACAACCTGCCTCTCCCTTATTAGTAATAAAGTAATCTTCATGATCCAAAAACAGGATGGGAGTGGAATAAGACAACTGGATGGATATATAGAACACATTAATCAACAAAGAAAGAAACCCAATTGAGGATCACACCCCCTGTCCAGTTGGCACCTTTGCGTAGAAGAAGAAGAAGCCGATTTAAAAAAAAGAGTTGGATAAAATAAACTGTAATGGGGATTTCATTACTCTGCAATTCATGCACAATAGCGAACTCTCGTTGGAAAAATGAAAAATGAAAGAAAAGAAAGGTCTGAGGAAGGAGGAAGGGAGGAAGGAGACCTACCTGATCGGTGATGTTGAGGTGAATGATAGTGGTCTTCTCCAAGATTTTGAGAGCGAATGACTGTCCGGAATCGATGTTCTTAGCGTACTTCACTTTTCCGAAATTGCCTTCCCCAAGTGTCCTCCCGATCTCATACTTCCCCAATCGCATTCCCTTATCACTACTGCTACTGCTACTACTACTATTAATTACTCCTATATTGTTCCTTTTCTCAATCTCCTTCTCCTCTCCAGAAAACCACCCTACCATCCAAATTAATTACGACCCCCCTCTCCTCTTCCTTCCCGCTCCCTCTGTCTTATTATGGAAGAGACTCCTATGTATTTCTATATCAAAATCCAACAATAAGTGGCCTGGTTATCAATTTTTCCCCAACGATGGAGTTTCAATTGCTCTCTCTCTCTCTCTCTCTCTCTCTCTGTATTTGTGTCGCTCCCTCGGGCGCCAGATACCTGGATGGATCAATGGGGGGTGGGGTATATTGTTAGAGAGAGGACCAGGACCCTTGTATAAGCGAGTTGTCTATTTATACTAGTGTATGGGATATGCATATCTTGCTACTATTCTGTATTTTGAATTGGTAATTCTGTCTTATCTTTCGTGGGTCATTACCAAACATCCGCACCTCTTTTGGTCCATATCCTCGCAAATTATTAGACAAGGTGAAATTATTATTATTATTATTATAACTTTATCCATGTTATGAAATAGGCTATTGATTTTGCCACACCTTTTTTGTTATTGTCATACCCTGCAAGTGTATTTTTTAGTGCCAAAATACACTTGCAGGGGTGTGACAATATCATTTCCCTATGAAATATTATTATCTATCCATATTCATATTGCCAAGGACGCACTTTATTATGTACTGCGCCCTTGTATAATATTCCCTTTCTACTGTATCCCTTTCCTATTATATCCTCACATGTCCCTTCATTACTTATATATTTACTAATAAAGGGTCGTTAAAGGATTAGTCCAGGTGCATGTATACAAGTTCAAAGACTCTAAATTGTCTAAAAATGTATTGTAATTAAAAAATAATCCTTCAAAATGAATGTCTTCCCAAATCATCAAGTTTTATTGAGTTATGCTTTAATATTAAGATACTTCAAGTGGACTTAAAAAAGAATCAATTACCAAAATTTGGAAGATGTTTAATCCAAGTTGGTGAGTGGAATCACATTAAGTCGACATATGAAAATGCTGCTTATGTGGTAGGAACGGATACATATATATTTATTTAATGAAGAACAACTATTTGCCAATAAAAGAAATGATGAACAACTATTTTATTAGTCCAGAGTCGTACAATTTTGAACCGAAATAATTATTAAGAAGGTATTTGGTTTACACACCCTTCATTTATTAGCCCTGGGTTGGGTAAAAAAAAAATAGTTGGATTATTTGTTGGTCAGCCAAATGAAATAAGCATACTTTTTTCAGCCATATTAGCCAATTATAATCCCAAACTTGTAGGATTATTGCTCCTCAATAAACCAATTAATAGTCATAAGTACTTATATATATATATATATATATATATATATATATTTGGCCAAACAAGGCCTTAGTATTGGATTTAATTGCTTATAGTAATTGACACGGAACATGAGGAGGCTAGGGCGGGCCAAGTTGGCAACCCATATATGTGTCTGACTTGGAGTAATTTCCAACTGTACATAAAACGTGGAAGAAGTTGTTAATCACACCACGTTTCTTTCTCGCCCTTCCCTCTCCTCTCCTCTCCTCTCCTCTCCCTTGTAAGCAAGTATATACTTATCAAAGGACAAAGGAGGCCTGACTCTTACCAATATTTGGACACCTGAATCATGAGCTTAATTATTGATTATAAAATTCAACGTTTTCTACTGGAGTACTTGTTTAGCGTAACGCGTTAATCAATTGGGGGGGTGGGGGCCGGGGTAAACGGAGACGTTTGCGTTGCAAAGTCAAATAAAGGCAAAATTAAAAGTCAATACTATATATGATTCAACGTGGCAAAGTTCCAGAGGCAGTCTAATAATTGATTCTTTAATCTTTATCATTACTTACTTAGTTATAGTTAGTTAGTTAGAAGATTAGATCAGATTGACAGATTGGGATAGCTAAATAAACTTCTTTAATACTAGCTAGTAAGCACATGTTACGTACGCCTACGTGGATTTCCCTTAGTTGGTTTTGGTAAACAATACAAAAACTAAACGTGGAGGTATGTGCATATATATATTATTTGTGGACTCGATCGGAAATATATTACTCCTACTAGCTAGCTGATACGCCCATCCTATCAACTCTTTCTTAATTTTTTTTGTACATTAATCAATGTCCTGCGTTCATATACGCACACAACCGATTTCCCAAAAAAAAACTAGACCCCAATCTAATCAGTATAGCGGAGTTGGTTATGGATATGCCTCTTGCGATGAGAGAATTTGTAATTAGAGACAGCCTGAATATCAGGCAAGTGCTAGATTAGGATGAGAAGCCATGCTCATTCGCTTGAAACTCTGTTTAATGTGGTACTACTTCTTACGTATATACTTATTGCATGTATATTGTAGAGCTTTTGCTTTTTCAATATACTCATAAATTTGTACATTGAAATTATTCTAGCCTAATGAAGTAAAAGTGTGTGAACCATTTTGTTCTATTTCTTTAGGCTATTATAACACTCACATATGTAAATTTTTATTTATGAAAGAAATTGAAAAATGAGAATAAGAAAGAACCTGCATGTTTTAGATCAAATGAAACCAAAATTATTAAAAATAGTAAGAAGCAATTACACTAATAATATCTCAAAATTAGATATGATAGTACGTACTAATCGAATGTTTAAAATTCGGTGGGGCCGGGGTGCCCGAACCCTACACACCTCCACCACTAAAACTGATCCATCATCAAGTATGGTTTGAAAAGAAATTAACCTGTAGGGTTTTGAATTCGCGAATGATATATAGTAGTAGTATATATCGAATTTCAATTTTTGATATTGGACTTCGTAAATCCGGAAGGAGACCTGTTGTTGGCATAGGATTAGGCATAGCTAAGTGGAGTGGGAGGCCGGCCTTAATTGTATTCTCTCTCTCTCTCTCTCTCTCTCTCTCTCTATATATATATATATTATCTCAAGTCCGACATTCTTGCATGTGAATTTAATTTGTAAATCCCTAGTATTATTATATATGGTCATAGGATACCAAACTTTCACGTCCCTTTTTATTTTATTTTATATAAACATCGGTATTACAGTATTTACTACTCCATGATTGACCCTGATCCCTTCCCCACTAGCTAGTATATATCTCCTTTATTAAAACAATACTTTTTCATGTATTAGATTAATTCTATATTATCATTCTCACTCTCTCTCTCTCTCTCTCTCTCTCTCTCTCTCTCTCTCTCTCTCTCTCTCTCTCTCTCTCAACTGAACTTGAGTTTAAGTGGTTGTTAGATGTTGTGTTGGAATCTTGCCAACTTTGTTGTTTGGTTCTTCTTCTTCTTTTTTTCTTTCTAAAAAAATCAAAAGGTTGTGAGGGGTAGATTGAGATTTCGCGAGCAAGAGCACTAGGAGAGTTTTTGTTCGGTGTTCGAGCTCTCTCTCAATGTATTTCATTTCATATTGTACTAATGTTATTATGATCTTCATCATATGTAAAATTCTTTATGCGGATAAAAAAAAACTGAAGTGGTACTCTATTTGCAAACAAGGTTTTATATTCGAGGTTAATTATGGAGATGTTTCGGACGCAGCTATGCACAACTTATATAATAATCCGCTAAGATCGATTTAATTATAACTTGCAAAAAAACAAAGAAACATGGTCACAGTTAGTGGTGATAAGACCTTTGACCAACTATATAACCATATAGTTGCTCAAGGGGCCGGTTACCTAGTGCTCTAAGAGTTTTGACTTAATAAGAGTTTGTTCCTTCTGACGGTTTCATGTTTAAAACTTATCTAAAATGCTAGTATCAATTTTTATGGGGTCAATTCATACGGACTTTGTTACGACTATAATTTGGGAGGTGGCGAAATGAATTAGCCCATAGAATTAATGAAAGGACGTGTAAACTAATCGTGACACTTTGAATTATCAACAAAACTCTATGGGTGAGGAATTTTAGATATGGTGCACAGACAAATTAAACGTCAAGTTGGAGGCCAATTCATTTGGGATTTGGGATGCGCTAGGGTGCGTTATTCTGCACTCGTTCTTGGTCTAATGAATAGATAAAATATAGTATATGATTAAAAGTCACCAAATCGATCGCGTGGCCGGGGCGTGTATAGTTGACGAGGTTGCAAATGGAATAATTGAGTAGCCCTTTCCTATAATTGTCCGGAAAAGAAGGGCAATTTTGAAGGAAGACCGAAGACGTAGAAATTTGGGTTTGGCATGCATATGTAATCTTTGGGGTCTCCGTCATCAAACACGTTTCTTCTTCTGTTGTCAAAAAAATAATCGATCACACGTTTCTCATATGACCAATTAAACGTACTAAACTCTATCTCGATCAATTGGAGAAGCTTACGAGCTACCGTGTATATATATCCCATCCTCCCCTGCCAGCTTCAATTCCTACGCACGTATATATACTACCTTCTAACTTGCAATCAAAGAAAAAGCAAGCTAGCGGAAAATTGTTCAATGCCCTTGGAACATTGCTACGTGGTGCCCCAAACTCTTTCTCCACCTCACATCAATGCGAGCTCCTCACTACTTATGCGTAGTAGAGAAGAGTTTGTAGCGGCTCTCATGCATGGTTGATCGCAAGCCAGCCAGGGTTTTCAAAACCCCGTTTTATACTATATATATATATAATTATATATATATATATATGTGTGGACTATTTCAAAAGCATGCACAACAACACTATATTCGTATTAAGAATACCTAATTAATTTCTCAAATACGTTGTCATCAGTTAACACTCAGCTTCCAATCATGTAGTACTCCACATATTTTTCGGAATACATGCATATACATGATTTTGTGGTTGAAGTTAGAAATTTTGTTCAGAGAGGGCCAAAAAGGGCACTCAAAGGAAGAGAGAAAAAAAAGAAGAAGAAGTCGTCATCCTATAGTTCTAGATCAAACATGTGAATCTGATTTCGTAAATAAGTCATTGAAGGGAGCCGCATTCAAAGGAAGAGAAAAAAAGAAGTCGTCATCGATCCTACAGTTCTAGATCATACATGTGAATCCGATTTCATAAATAAGTCATTGAATACTGAGAGCAAAAACGATTGGATATACACATGGATAAGTAACGGGGATGAAAGTCGAAATATTGCCATGCTAGCATGCAACTTGATTGCCTGATTAACATTTGGGGATCAAAGGCGATGTAATTAAGGAGAATTAACATTGCATGCGATTAACATTCATAATTGACGTTACTGTATTTTAATTTAAGTCTAATTCCTATCCTTCTTGTGAATCTCTTGTCATAGCCGGTGACTAATTACCTCGTTAATTAATAATATATAGTGGCCTAAAGGGTGGCCCAAATCCGTTGAGAAGGACAAATCAAAGGTACTACTCCGTATATATTATGTATGGCTAATATTAATTGGATAGAGGAAATTAAAAGGGTGGAGCTGGAGCATGCATGTGATCTGGGAGCTAGGGAGGCTAAAGTGGTGCAATTAATTAATAATTGAAGCCATGGTCCCGGAAGCCGCAACTAGGTTTGGTTTTTGTTGCTGCAGTGCCCAGCTAGACCCCAGCATTAAAGTTAGGAGGATATACTATAAATTCATTAAATTGTTGTTAAATATGAAAGAAGAAATATTTTATTGAATTTGATATTAAAACTATACAATGATGCTTGTATTTATACAAGGAGAGGGAGCCTAACTATGGAAGAGAATCATCCTAATTATAATGAAATCGTAATTAATTACAATCAAAATAAAATCAAGGTAATCATATAATATCGTAATCATATCAGCACATGATTTTGATATTATATGATTATTTTATTCTAACATCCCCCGGCCTTAAACTCAAATAGGTCTACCAACTTGAGTTTGAAAATTAAAACCAAGAGAAACCAGAAGAAGCCAAGAAACATGGTAACATAATATTTCTCAATATTATGTTAACTTATTATATTACCTGGCTTCTTCTGGTTTTCTTCACCTCCCGTGAGAAAGTCTCTATTATTTCTGTCGCCCGAGTTAATCGCTCAGCTCCTGGTTTGTCACCTTCACGTGCATCCGGGCTGCACGTGAGGGGGAGTGTTAGACTTGTCCCACATAGCTCATTTAAGCCACCCAAATTTGGTTAATATATTCTAGAGGTTACTCCACTATAGCCATTGGTTTTAGGTTGGAACCCTCCAAGAAATCTAACATTGTATCAGAGCTAGGTCTTGGGTGGTTTCACCTCTCGTGAGAAAGTCTCTGTCATCTCTGTTGCCGGAGTCAATCGCTCAGTTCCTGGTCTGTCACCTCCACGTGCATCTGGGCTGCACGTGAGGGGGAGTGTTAGACTTGTCTCACATCGCTCATTTAAGCCACTCAAACGTGGTTAATATATTCTAGAGGTTACTCCACCTATAGTCAATTGATTTTAGGTTGGAACCCTCTAAGAAATCCAAAAGTTAGAAAATAGATAGAATTTGGAAAATCGCATGAAAATATCAATGTTAACTTGGGACGCTAGTCCTCAAGACAGATTTGTCATCGCTACAATACTTGTGGAATCTTCGGATGTCTATCTTTCAGAATAATAAATAATGATCGAAATCCCATTACAATCGATAGGCTTGGAGAACCAACTCGAATTTTGTACTCCCTCGTATGATGAAGATTCAAGATTTACATGATGATCAATATGGAAAGTCAATCCAAGAACCTCTCAAAAACAAGTTTAAAACTGATGGAAACACATATATAGAAGTACTGTCTATTATTATATTCTAAACGTACAGTCACGAATAGAAGAAGATTACATAATTGTTCATCCGAACAAGAGTCAATAAATAGAGGCAACTCTAGCTATGAAATAACTAATAATTAATCCATCAAAAAATAATAAAGTCAATAAAGATGGAGTATTAAGATCATTATTAACTTCCTTCAACCCCGGCCAATCATTAAAATATAATTAAATGGAGATGAATGGAGTACTCAATTAATTACCTCTCCGAAAGTATTTTTTGACCAAACCAAATATACATGCAATCCAAAATCGCTAGCTAGCTTTAAAGAAGACAGGAACAAAATTTACACATGTAATGTACGTCGAAGCAATATTTCATCATCATGTATAAGATATGATATGATACGGTATAATTTACTCCTTCCATGTGATGCATGCCAACATGCAGTTACGTACCGACAAGTACTACAACCAACCCCCAGCTCCCTAGCTAGCTAGCTAGCTCAATCCTCCTCACCTCTCATTCTCCTTCCTGATCATCATCATGATCCGCACTAGCCAGCTAGTATCTCCATTATTTGCATGTCCGACTCGGATATCCATTCAAAACCCAACCACTACCTTAATTAATTTGTCCTTCTAAATTTTTAAAATATGTCATCGTTGCCTAGCTAGCTAGCTAAAAGTACCAAGCTAAGCTAAGCTACCAAATGACGTGATCGATCATAATGGAGTACATTTCTGTAAGTGAAAACCATCTTAAATACTGTACTTATATACTCTGAAAAATCCTAGATCGCCTAGGTATATAAATATTTGCTATTTTTATCTTTTTAATTAATCAATCCACCAATTGATAAATAAGCTAATCAAACGAACGAGGAGCAATAAAAAGATGAACGCAAAGATATACGTGGAAAACCCTAAACGGGAAAAAACCACGGGAAGGAATCAAAACACTATACTCATTGTACGGTTACAAACAAACCTATACTTACAACCTAGAATCGCTCTCGGTTGACCAAGGTTGATTGCCGAATCGCTCGTTCACCGCACCCAGTGCTCGACTGCCGCTGCCTTGAATCCACAAGCCTTCCACTATCCTTCGGAAATCCACCGAAGGCCAACTCAAGTAAGTTGAATCAAAGATTGAAAAGAAACTCCATGAAGTTAACCTTATTGCTCGATGATCAATTGATCATGTTTGTACTTTAAGAAACAAAACCGAAACCCCTTGGATGTTTTCTTAGGTTTGGACGTTCTTGGGGGCGGCTCTCTTATATTCGGTCATCTCGAAATTCCAAAAAATATTCATATAAATAGATGCTGGAAAACAGGAAGGTTGCTCGAGCACTATATATAACCTGTCTTTGAGTTGCTCAAGCACTGTGACAGAAAAACACTTCCATATTGCCGCACATGTGATTTCTTCATTTCCTTTTCTGATTAAGCACATGCACGAAATCCTCTAGAAAGATGATTTCCTTCCATGCAATTACCTTAATAATCTCACCCTTGAATCTTTAATTCCCTTTCCTTATTCAACTGCCATGTGCACAAAATCCTTCTTCCACTCCAATTTCCTTAACAATTTCTACCTCTCAATTACACAATATTTGATTTCCTAAAAACAGATGCTCTAGAAAGGAAACACAATAAATTACAACTCAATTAATGGGCTACAAATCAAAAGGGGTTTTTGTCATGGGATTTGCCAAAATATGGACCTTACAATCTCCCCCTTTGGCACTTCCATGACAAAACACATTCAACCTGCAAAAGCAATAAATTTCTCCCCCTTTTTGTCACGGAATGACAAAGGTAGAGCACATATAAAAGAGCACCGTTTAAAACACTGAGGCAACATCATAAAAACCAGTTTAAGTTCAACCAAATTAGTCAGAGAGAACAACTCCATAAAAACAAAGAGAGAGAGAGAGAGACGATATGAGAAGATATTCACGTGATATATGGAATAGAATTGTGTGATAAATAAAGATAACAATGTATAGCAATAGATAAAAAAAATATAGGCATAGATGCACACGTGATATTAATAAAAATGAGGCCCAAAGGGAAACAACTTTTGAACAAATAGAGTGAAAAAGAGTTCGGATGTTTTTATGAATGCTCTAGCAACTGCTGACGAAAGATACTTTGTTTTTCAAAAAAAAATGAGTAAGACAAACACATGAATCCGAGAGATGAACACCCAACCATGAGAATCAATAAATGGCACTTCAATTTTTGAAATGCATGAATGATCTTGTATGTATTCCAAGCATGAATAAATATGGAATTAAGTACAACATGCAATATAAGACTATGACAATAGTGGGTGTGTGACACGTCAGAAATATTAAGACCATCATCTTCGGATACAAGATTTTTCGTGTTCCATGAGAATGGCAATCACCCGTCCTCCCACGAAGTCAAACCAGGCATGATGACACAAATGACATCTCAAGGCTTAGAAATAACTCCCCCTCAACGATTAAATACTCCCCCTCAATCAATGAGTATTTTGCCATATCAATTTTTATTGATGCTTCCCAACAAATACACGTGTTTTTATATTTTTACCCCACTGCCGTTTGACACAAATATTGGGAATAAGAGTACCTCATACTCAATCTCCGGTTACTAAGCGAGTGGTCCAACACGGATGCCTTCACAAAGTCTATCCATTTTGTGACACGAACGCTCAGAGGGAGAGTACCTCACCCCAATTGTCCGGTACTCAATGAACGCCCGGATAAGCATTAAATTCTCTCGAATAGATTTTATGTTTTTGCAGAATCAAGAGAACACCGTATCCAAACTAGATGCCAAAAGGTCAATCGCTGAGGAAACAAAATGAGACATTCTCATGGACAAGAGAACCAATTATCCAATCTGAATAATCTCTCTAATCTTGACGTGTAAATGTGGCGATCATAGAGTCATAAGGCATGGTGCAACTAATAGCCGAATATATCTCATGAGAGGAGTTCAACAAGAAATGTGCATGCATTCGGAAAAAAATGCATTTTTGTGAATCCCATGGTTGACTTCTCACAACTGAAAATATGCTTAGTCCAAAAATATTTATTGATTTTTATGTTTTCAAAAACAGATAAATATATGAATGTTTTTGGATTTTTCTTTATAAATCATGAAATAAGCAGGGTTATAAATCATGAAATAAGCAGGGAAGCGAATTAACAAAAAAAATGCTAAAAAAATAGAGGCAATAGAACTAAACAAATGACTCAACTCGTAGCTCTAGGAACATTATAAGCAATGAAGACCATCCTAGACTACGGAAACGAGACCAAGCCTCAAAAAGCAAGGTCAACACCTCCAGACAAGCATGTGTCAACGAGAGAGTTGGTGGACAAGTTCGCATGAGATTTTAAATCCAACCTCCTCACCCAAATAAGTCTTGTCTTGACTTGACTAGTGTTACACAGTTTATTTGGTTGAACTCCAAGAGCCATGTTCTTACCACACATGTTTCTAGTATTATCATATTTAGTGTAACTAGCAGTCCAAGACTTTCGAATATTACCATGTTTAGAAATAGCTTTATTTTTGACAACATGACTATGCGCAACAGGAGGGTATCCGTGTAATTGAAAACACTTGGGTCTAATGTGACCTTTAATTCCACAATAATGACAAATAGGCTTAAACTTAAAAGAGTTTACCTCACCACGCTTGGCGGTAACATTTTTAATCGGTGCACTTGGCTTCTCTGCCTTGGAAAAATTTGACTTTATGCAAGCATATTCGACATTGTTCATCTTGATAGGTGACTTGGCTTTTTCCGCAACGGGAGGAGTAAGAGTGCTGTTATTTGCCTTGACAAAAACCATTTTCCCTCCTGCCTTTGAAGATGAGGCACCCTCTACATAACCAAGCCCTTCTTTGTTCAAACCTGCCTTCTGAACACTAAGCATATCATCCAAAGCTTGTGAACTCGTGTTCATTTTCTTGAAAATAGCATTGGCATTGTCGAGTTCCCTTTGCAGTTTTACGACATTTGATTCCAAGAACTTATTATTTTCCACACACCCATGCATTTCATCTTGAAGAGCATTGAAATTCTTGGTCAGATTGGCATACTCCTTGTTGAGTAAGTCATTCTTCTCATCTAGTTCTTTCTCATGAGCTTGAGATGCCAAAAGATCTCTAGCATAATTCCTGTTGATTTTTTCAGTATCCCTCAATTTTTCTATCAACTTAATGTTCATTTTATTTACCTTGATACTTTTTGAATAAAGATCATTGTACTCGGCCTTCAAGGTCTCCAAATCACCAATACTCTCTTCTTCTTCTAACTCATTATCACTAGACTCGGAATCCTCGCATGAGTTCAATGAAGCAACAAAAGTCATATAATTCTCCTTATCTTTATTATTGTCCCCTTTTTCTGACTCACTGTCTCCCCACGTTTTGATCACCCTATATGCTTGTTTTTGCTTCTTTACATTGTTGTCATGTTTACTAATCTGGTTCTTGAAAAAACTTTTAAAGTTTTTCATATACACAGCCATAGCTTCCGTGTCATATTCATCACCGTTGTCTAGATCATTAGACTCATTGTGTTTACTCATAAGTCCAATAGATTTTTCCGTTTTCACTTTCTGATGAGCAAATTTCATTCTATCAAGTACTGGAAGGCGGTTCGTACTCAACTCCATAGCAAATCAAGGATCCGCTTAGAAACCCAACGATTCCAATATAAGCGACCCGCTCTGATACCAATTGAAAAATCCTAGATCGCCTAGGTATATAAATATTTGCTATTTTTATCTTTTTAATTAATCAATCCACCAATTGATAAATAAGCTAATCAAACGAACGAGGAGCAATAAAAAGATGAACGCAAAGATATACGTGGAAAACCCTAAACGGGAAAAAACCACGGGAAGGAATCAAAACACTATACTCATTGTACGGTTACAAACAAACCTATACTTACAACCTAGAATCGCTCTCGGTTGACCAAGGTTGATTGCCGAATCGCTCGTTCACCGCACCCAGTGCTCGACTGCCGCTGCCTTGAATCCACAAGCCTTCCACTATCCTTCGGAAATCCACCGAAGGCCAACTCAAGTAAGTTGAATCAAAGATTGAAAAGAAACTCCATGAAGTTAACCTTATTGCTCGATGATCAATTGATCATGTTTGTACTTCAAGAAACAAAACCGAAACCACTTGGATGTTTTCTTAGGTTTGGACGTTCTTGGGGGCGGCTCTCTTATATTCGGTCATCTCGAAATTCCAAAAAATATTCATATAAATAGATGCTGGAAAACAGGAAGGTTGCTCGAGCACTATATATAACCTGTCTTTGAGTTGCTCAAGCACTGTGACAGAAAAACACTTCCATATTGCCGCACATGTGATTTCTTCATTTCCTTTTCTGATTAAGCACATGCACGAAATCCTCTAGAAAGATGATTTCCTTCCATGCAATTACCTTAATAATCTCACCCTTGAATCTTTAATTCCCTTTCCTTATTCAACTGCCATGTGCACAAAATCCTTCTTCCACTCCAATTTCCTTAACAATTTCTACCTCTCAATTACACAATATTTGATTTCCTAAAAACAGATGCTCTAGAAAGGAAACACAATAAATTACAACTCAATTAATGGGCTACAAATCAAAAGGGGTTTTTGTCATGGGATTTGCCAAAATATGGACCTTACATACTCCATGGATATCTTTAATTAAGAGTACTGGGATCGAGGCCCTCGCGCGTTAAATAATAAATATGCAACAATTTATGTATACAAGTGCATGAAATAATTATTAATTAATTCTTCCTATTAATGTTTGAATGTGCAAAAAGTAAAAGTAGGGATGGAGGTTCGATCGGTGGGGCATGGGGGGCAGATGATTATGTAGTGCACGTAAGTCCCAAATAATTGTGGCTGGAATTAATTGAATTACATGGCCAGGTACGTATAAACGTAGAAAAACGAATTATAGTGATATAATTGCACATGGATGATTCATGCATATGCATGGGGCCGGCCGGGCATGCATGGAAATTAATGCGGAGAAGGATTCCTCGTAGTCGTTGGATCATCGATCGACTAGTTGATGACAAAATTATGAACCTCGTGTTTTCGTAGGGTACTTTTGCACATCATAATCATGGTCATGTGATTAATGCAGTACTACAGCAAGCATGGCGTGATTCACAATATAGAGATATCGAGTAGTAGTTTTCAGTGTACGTACGTACATCGACCCATTATTAATCAATCTCCTCCAACCACCAGCTATCTAAGTACTGCCGACATGTCATGTGGTGCTTATAATTGTGCCATTTTTGCAACCCAGTTTAGGATCGGGGCCCTAGAATTTTACTTCTGTGATGATGACAAAATAATAAATAAATAAAAAAAACTTCTTCTCATTCAACACTCTGCATCAAATTTTAAACATATTTATTTTGGTTGAAAATATATTAAGCCAGCTGGTTTACTTGTTTTATTGAGCTAGATTATCTACACACCCATTAATTTAAGTAAAGTATCATTTACTTTAGCCACCAATCACTATCAGTGATTTAGTGCCAACAATATCAAAAAAATTCAAATTATATACTTATTAAAAACACAAAATTTTAGTGCATTAATTCTTCTGAACTCAAGGGGTTTGCTTGAACCCCCTATACCTCTAGTGTAGCTACCCATGGTTTAGGAGGCCCCCGTGCATTGCATGACCCCTGACCACAGCTACATCTCAACACTACTTGGATTCTTTTTGCTTATTGAGGGTGTCTAAAATATTTTGCATGTCTCGACTAATCCCTCGGGGACATGCAGTTCCCCCGTCTCACATGTACTGGGTAATTACCGACCAATTAGCCTAAGCCCTGGGGATAACCTTAAGGGGGAGTGAGTTATGAAATTTCACCATAGGTCCAATCCTTGAGATTCAAACCGTAGACCTTTCATTTGAAAATTCTACTACGTTAATAAGGAGAATTGAACCTATACCTTACAAGAAAATAGATCCCTACTTGAACACTAAAACACTATTGTTGTCAATATTGGACGTCGGCTTAATTTTTCTCGTCCTCCTTGTTCCACGTACCCTCATCTTGCCCCGGTCCTGAAATTAGCTATGGAAGTGAAGTGAGAATATCTTTGCATTTATATACTGCACATGCAAAACTCAATTGAGCTGGGATTCAATTCATTCTCCCCTATCGTGCAATGTTTTTTTTCCCTAAGCTGATACAAGAGGAAGGGAAAAAAGAAAGACAACAGACACGAGAAGAAACAAAAACAAGGTAGAAGGCTAAACATTATTCTACTAAGAGCATCTCCAATCCATCCTCTAAAACACAAAAATAGATAATGGATGTGACATATTGAGAGAAAATTTTGTAATTTATTCCTTTTTTTTCACTTTATAAGAGAATATTGGAGGGACCCATGGTACTTTTTAAAGATTTGGTCTTCAAATTTATTTTTGGGTCTCCAAAAATAGAGACCCTACCCCCATTTTGGAGGTCAAATCTTTAAAAAGTACCATGGGCCCCTCAAATATTCTCTCATAAAGTGCAAAAGAGGAAATAAATTAATATGTCTCAACCATTCTCTATTTTTGTGTTTTTAATTTAAAGCTTGGCCGGTTGGAGATGCTCTAAGAGTACCTACCGTAATAGGAGAAATATTTACCTCACTCATCAGTCATCACTAACGTCAAACTCATATACTTTCGTTGAAGATGCAAATTATAAATTTTCCCTCGAATGGGATAAATCATAGGGTTATTTGCAAGGACACCCCTTCAACTATCACGTTTTGTCAACATAACCCCTCCATGTTTAAAACTCATCAACCTCACCCCCTCAACTATCAAAACCAAGCAGCATCACCCCTTCCGTCCAAATCAGTTAACAAATGTTAGCATTTTGGACGGAAAATGAATACGTTTAACAGAAAATAAAATTGTAAGCCTAAAATGCCCTTCACATTCTCTCTCTTCTCTCTACCCAACCCCCTACCCATCCACCTCCGGTTCTCCCCCAAATCTGCCCGGCCGGATTTGAGCTCCTCAAATCTCGCACTGGAGTCTGGAACTATACCCATCAGAGCAAGAATGGATTTCTCATTCTTAGTCCACCAATGGCGTTGAATTCCTTACCACTACATGAAACCCACATATTACTACCGACAACCACCACCTCCAAAACCAAAACCCCCTTCAAAAATGGTCTCCCTTGACCTCTATCACCTCCAACCAACCACCACTTCCTATGGCAAAACAACCCACCAGACTTATCACAAAAAAAAACAACCACCCACCAGAGCCAAAATGATGACATCACTCCCCTTCCTCGGCGGCGCCTTGGTCGCTCTCCTCATGGTCTACGCCCTCTGGTCCTTTGTATCCCCGAACCCTAGCTTCTCAACTCCCTTCAACGAGCAGAAGAAAACGGATCAGCGATGGGAGACGACGACGACGAAGAACCCTTTCATACCTCCATAATCTCGTTCCCTTTCCTTCTTCGCAATTGAAATTTCCTCATCTCATGTTCTCGAAATTTATGCTTAATCTGAATGATGTCTATACTTGCAAAAAAAAACATATATGGCCCTCATTTTCCTCGAGCTCAAGGACGACTGAATCCTCCATTCGAGCAGTCCGGCTCCATCCTCCATTTGACTTAAGGATGGTGATTCATCCCCCATCCTTATCTCCATGTGGAAAGCTACTGATCTCCCCGGATCAGAATCTCTACATATTTAGGGTTTCTTTTTCTTTTTATTTCGTTTTGTGTTTGTAATTAAATTGATTAGGATTTTAAGATCAAAAAAAAAATTGATTAGGGTTTTGTCTTGATTTTTCATGCCGCTGATAAAAATTGCGGGATTTGTTTTGAATTTGTTGTTTGTGTTGATGAACCGTTTACATCAGAGATTGGTCAATTTACTTGGGATTTGAATCCATGAATGTAAAAATTTTCTTGAACAGATAACTATTCTGTGTATTGTCGATGAAGAGAAGATATGCCAAGGGAGGGAGGAGTTGGGATTGAGAGAGAGAGAGAGCTTGGTATGGGACTATGGGTATAACTGGAACTGTTGAAATCGTGACTGGTATAGAGAGGGGACTCTTGATTTGGTGGGCCGGTTGTGTTAGGGAGGAAGAAGCAAAACAGTGATGAAATAATTTTAACATAAAAGGGTATCTCAGTCTTTTCCCTTGTTTCCATCCAAATTTTAACGGATTTGGGCAGAGGGGCCGGGTGATGTTGATTGATTTTGATAGTTGAGTGGGTGAAGTTGATGAGTTTTAAACATAAGAGGGTCATATTGACAAAACGTGATAGTTGAAGGGGTGTCCTTGCAAATAACCCTAAATCATACTGTAAATGAGTTTTCTTTATGACAAATCTTAAAGGAGTTAAATTCAGTGGACGACGCAGAATTCTTATTGCTAAGAGAACAAATCACATAAATTCATATATTAACGACAATATATTATCCTGGTATAATACTCCCTCCGTTCCACAATGATAGTTCCACTTTCTCTCTCTTACCTCTTTTCAAATCAAAAAATTAACTACTTTCGTGCATAATTTTTAAATTTTTTCGCACCGTATTAAAGATCCCGATTAGTATTTTAATTTGGTGCGAAAAAATTCAAAAAATTATACACGGATGCAGTTGATTTTTTTATTTGAAAAATAATAGAACTTTTCATGGTGGACTCTCAATATGAAACGGAGGGAGTAATAACACAATTTTGAAAGGACTTCTCTTTATAATTTTTACAAACAAAATCTAAATTATAGTAAAAATAATGGAATAAATTGGAATGTGTGCGGGAACCCGGGCCCACTTGCACCCCTTGGTCCACCTCTGGAGTAAATAACTACTACAAAACTGTTAACATCATTATGGATTTGGTGAAGGGCCGGCCAGCATTTTCACAACTATTATAGGGTACTCCATATTGTATTGAACATGCTCTTCCACCCCTCTTGACCGTTGATCGGCCCAATTCTGCAGATATAGAGCCTGCAACAAGGGAAGGAAGGAAAGAAAGGGACGGGCCTTTTCTACCGAATATGGAAAACACCTGGAGCTGGTTTGAGGGAGAGAAAAATCTCTCCAAATCTTAAGAGGAACTCCAGATCAAAACCATACCAAAAAAAAAAAAGAAGGGAAAATTCTCACTAAAGCTCATTAAGGAAAATGTGTATTGATATAAGCAAAAAGTACATAGATATCCGCCAAAGTACATCAATATCTATGAAAGTTGTATAGAAGTTTCAATTGTTCTGTCGTTCTATTTGTATTATTTCATGTCCAATGAGCTCACATTAGCTAGACCCAAAAAAGAAAGATCAATTTTGTCTTTTTTTTTTATGTATTATTCAGAACCAATGAGCTCACATAAACCAGAACCACAACAAAAAGAAAATAATTGTTCTCCAATTTAATGCTATGCTACAATCTCATTCCGTTAGGTAAAACCGACAAATAACGCTTTGATTCGGACACACAACAAAAACTGAAATTACCCAAACAAGTAAAAGAGACAGAACAGAAGGGTACAAACTTCAACTACGTAAGGTTTACAAAAGCATAAATAGAAAACTAAGATGCATGAAATAAAACAGACAGAAACCACAAAAACACCTACTTCTCCAAACCTAATAACGTAGACAATGGTACTACTCCATAGATAACAGATGATAGGAAGCGCAAAATGGAGACTTGCCACTAGCTACTCAATACTGCAACTGTGCAACTATATATAGATATATAATCCCCCACAGCCACAGGCAGTTGTTCAGAGTTCCTCATCCCGGATTCCTCCTTTTCCGGCCAGGTTATCTTTCTTCTCTTTAGATTTCTGCTTGGCAGCTTCGTAGTTGGATGCTATCGTCTCCTTTGAAGAGTCGAGAGTCTCCCCAGCTTTGTTTTTGGCAGCTTCACACCCTTCTTTGGTTTTCTCCTTGACCCAACTCAAGTGCTCCACTCCTTTCTCCATAGCCGCTTCTTTAGCTTCTTCGACCTTATGGCATGCCTCATCGTAAGCTTCCTGCGCCTTCTTATACGCCTCTTGTGCCACATGTTCCTTCTTCTGAGATGCCTTCTCTTTTACCCCTAACAAATTTTGATATGCCTTGTCCTTGGCCTCTAAGGCTGCCTGGTATGCCTTCTCCAGCGCTTCCTTGATCTTTGGAGATGTTTTGTCCTTGGTCTCTTCTGTAGACTGATAGGCCTTCTGCTTAGCCTCCTCTGCCTTTTCCTTTGATTCTGCAGCTTTCTGTGAAGCTGTTTCTTTCACAGAGGCGGCTTTCTCAGCTGCAGCATCTTTCACTTCTCGTGCTTTCTCCGTACTGTATTCTCCAGCTCCTGCATTTATACATGCAATGTCCAATTTTGAAATACTGCTTTCATTAGACGGGCAGTTAATTAATCGCTATGAGTACTTGGAACTGTATTTCGTTTACAATGTAGCAACTTCTCGACTCACTGTAAATTAACTTACTGGTTTTGTCTTTATTAAAAAATTTGCATTTGTTAGTTTTGTGTCAAAGTTGGGTGGATTATTGATTTGCCTCGACGAGAGAAAATGGAAAAGTAAAAATTATGATAAAACTCTTAATTTTTTTAAATAAAGCACAAATCATGCCTGTATCGATTCGTCTCGACTAGAGGAATCGGAAAGTAAAATTTTAGAATTGAAACTCTTTAACTTTTTGAATAAATAAAGAACAAATCATTCTAGTATAGTCAAATGAGTTTTGATTTAAAAAATAATAATCAAAATTCTTTTAACTTTTTGACTTATTTTTTGTCTTACTAATTTAAAAAATTTCAAAATTTGATCATAATCTTTTACTTTTTTGATTCCTTCCATAAAAAAGAATCAATAACTCACAAAAGTTTGACGCCAAAATAAAAAATGCAAAATTGTTTTGAAAAAAGCCAAACCAATTAGTGGTCCAAAACCTCCAGTAAGATATCCCCCTACCTTCTAGTACTAGGATAACTCATTCCGTACTAAAATACTACCTCACTTAATTTCATCATACTGAATACAGTAAAATCTAAACCGAGACTACTCATGAACTAAAAGAAAAATCAAATCCCCAAGGGACTTTCTTCAAATCCAACAACAATTATGATCATCCTGATATATATCCCAATAGGTCTCTCAAAACAAAGAAAAGAAAACAACAGACAATTGTAAAATGTTGGTATCGTCAATGAGTTCTAACTCTCGGTGAAAAGGACAGAATTCATATTCATAGAATATGCTCGAATTGACGTTTTAAAAAAAAAAAAAAAGTTGACTAATTTATGACAAAAGTAATGATTCTCTCCATCGTTGATCATTTATCCCCATTCCAAATCTATTAGCCATTCGTAAGGGATGGTTTATTTTTTGAATTCCTTTTTTCTTCTCATTTGAACTTTACTTTTACTTTTGTTAACTTCACGTGGAATATTTTTTTGAATTATTTATCCATCGAGAAAAATATACCAAAAATCCATAGAGGACTTGAAATTGCTGGACGATCATGCAGGCCCATCCCTACGAGAAGGCGAGGAAGGCAGGCTTACGCCGTGGTCCCAATTCTTTTTTCTTTTCTTTTTTTAAAAATTAGGCCCCGAACTTTATAGGGTATTATACCATGGTACAAAAAAAAAATCATGCTATGCAGTTGTGTTGTAGTATTATTCAGTAATAGTACTAGCTAGAAGTAATTCACGACCGGTACAAATAATACCGGCCGGCAGTAGGTACCTTGAATTTTGTCTTTGGTAAGCTTGGCAGCGTCGTCGTCGTTGGTGGTCTTGAAACCTAGGCCTTCTGAGAGTTTTTCCTTAGCCCAGCCCGCCCAGGACTCCGATGCCTCTTTGGCCTCCTTTCCTGCCTCTGCTGCCTTCTCTTGTGCCTTTTCGGCTTTCACCTTCCCCTCCACGTACTCCTCCCCCTCTTCCCCGCCTATGCCAGAGGCACTAATACTGCTACTTATATTAGCAACCAGTAGTAAAGCCACTAGCAGAAGCAAGCCCCATCTGAATATTACCATTCTTTGAACCATGGTGTGAGTTTTGACTACCCAGCTAGCTAGGATGATACTCTCTCTCTCTCTCTCTCGAACGATAATTAAGAGTTTTTTTTCCCGTTGGAATTTTAAGTTATTAGTTAGTAGAGAGAAAGGTCCAGAAATGTTGTAATAAGTACTACTAGTAGATAGGCATGACACGAAGCCATGGGAAGGGGTGAGAGATGGGGGAGGGGATGAGCAAAGGAATCATGCAAAGACAAGTGTCACGCAACGTGGTCAACATATATGTACTGTAAAACACCTGCCTGCCGAAGAGCGAGGCATGTGTCCCGCCGACACCTTCTCTCTCTCTCTCTCTCTCCATCCTAAATGGTAGACATGTGTCCCGCCGACACCTTCTCTCTCTCTCCATCCTAAATGGTAGACACGCCTTCTCTCTCTCTCTCTCTCTCTCTCTCTCTCTCTCAGGTTCTACAACATCCCAAATGGTATTCTACTCCTATATCAGCGTTTCTGATGAGGTGGCACTGCTGTCTTCTGATTTTGGAATTATAATTGGGAACACCTAAGGTATCCCCTCTTGCGGTGTTCTCATATTATGCCTCTGGATGATTAATACTTAATAGTTATACGGTGTTCTCATAATATGCCTCTGAATGGTTAATAGTTATACCTTCGAGTGATTTGTTATGTTATTTTAGGAGAACACCATAATAATGACATATAGTAATACTTTTTTAGAGAGACACAATAATAATAAAAATGATATGCCATTTTTTGAAAAATATTATGCGAGTGATTATCTTATGCTATTTTGAAAAGTGTTATGGCTAATATAATATATAATAACATTATCCATTATAAATTGCTTCTCATTTTGAATCTCTCTTCTTCTTCTCTTATAGGAGTATACTCTTATAGTAGTACAGTAGTTATTAAAGGCCCAGAGGAGCATCAAGTTACTTTTGTAACTTGTCCCCCATTAGATTAGATTCTTGTGCAAAATAACCAAGTAAAGGGATTCCAATTTCCGGTGCATCCGACAACTGAAAGACTGCATTTGAAGGTATCAGTCGCGGGTTACCCAAGCATTCTCTAAAATTTTCATTCCTACCGTCACATATAGCAACCTCGTGTGACAGAAGATACCATGCTCTATGCTCTTAAATATTCCCATTACCACTCAAAATTCTCGAGTCTATCTCTACCCAAGAGAAGATTGCGTCCATTAAACCATGAGCCCACTAAACTAAGAGACCGTTTTAGAGCATCCTTACATTACATATGAGAGAAGAAGAACTTGCAACGTATATACACTCCCAAAATCTACCAACAAATACTCCCAAAAGATGGAACTTCATTTCCATCGCTAACAACACAGCCATCTTCACGCAACAAGTTCCTACAAACAAAACTGAAAACTTTAAACACTAACTTGAAATTATCCTACTATTACAATTCCAAATCTTGCACTAAAAATGAAAAGCCAATAATGATGAAACCCTAAATCCGGGAGATGATAGTAAAAGAGTGATATTCCTGTTGCAAATTGCAATTATAGCTGAGAAAAAGGGGTACAAATGCTATCTTACTACACAAATATGCCTAAAATAAGAAGTAAAGGATGATGACAGAGACTCTGAGACCGCTGAGGGCACATAAGGTTGCTAATCAGGATGGTACACTGGAACTAGCCCCATATCTCACCCTTGCAAATTTTCACCAATGACAAAAGTAAATACAATAAATAGATTAGAAATGTTACCAAAATCCTTCCGCACATCGCAAGACTCAATATACGTACGTAGAAACTAGTCATGCGCTATATCAAGCAACAACTACACAATTCGAAGACTCATGCAAAGTCTGAGCAAAAAAATTTGCTGCATGTAATACTGCATCGGTAGTCAATGTCACGGCCCAAATGGGTTTGGAAATATAAAGCAGTAACCAGGAAACGAGTTAATACATTGAAATGCAAAGATACCAATCATCTTGCAATTTCCACGAATCTCCTCTTTGCTTGTGAAACTTGTTAAGTCTCAGCAATGTGATGCATCATTCTTCACCCGTCCTGTACAGCATAAAATAGTAGCTCATCAATAAAATTATGAACTCCAAATACAATTGTAATGTGAGAATATTTTTCTCGTTTGTATTTTGGGGAGGGGAAAAAGCACTTTTGGTAAAAAGCATCAAGAGTTACAAAGTACTTGCAAATAGGAACATACTTAACGCACCAATCAAAATTAATGACTCATCCCTAATACTTAACATAAAGTCAGCATATAAGCCTTCCTTAAAAATGTTAGACGAGGTAGTTATTTGATATCTTCAAAAGGGGTACATACTTTACTTCCAAGTCGTTCATTCTGAGAACACTAGAAAACGTAAACCTTCCAATAAGAAAATGCAAGTTTGACATGAAAACCTTCCAATATAATTTCAAGTAGGATGCGGAGATGGGAATAGCACCCGTCGAAAGGAATTAAGATAGGATGGTTCAACAAAAGGCCTCGCACACAAGTCATACCAACATGAGAATTTTTTCCAACTACTAGCCTAAGCCGCTAGCCATCACAAAAACAACTCTTTCCTATAGAATTTGAAGCAACATACTGAGAGGGAAATGGCCTCCCAGTGCTCCCACACAAGCCGTACCAACAAGAGAATTTTTTCCCACCTAATACCATAAGTGGCAAAGCCGTCTCCTAAACAACTATTTTCTAAAAGGCAACAAATTTCAACGATGAAAATGCTGAAACAGAGTATACCCCATAGAGTCTACACCATGGACATAGCATATGTTAAATACTCCAGATGCTAGTGACATAAAAAAGCTTGAGATGCCACAAGAATGTGCATTACTTGGGACAAGCATACATAAACAACCAAGATAAGCGATATACACACGTGCCAAGTGCAAGCAACTAAAAAATTCAGAAGTTTTATCACCTGAATGCTGTACGGGGGAAACCTACTTGCATTTCCTCTTATTGTGGCCAAGGCCCTTGCACTTGCTACACTGAAGTTGGCGTTTGATTATTTCTACTGATCCAGGTTGCTTCATCTTTGGCCTACCTGGTGGGCGTCTAGTTGGTGGAGGAGTTACTGAGACTGAGAGTTCTCCCTCAGTCAGTACAATGTTCAATGGCCTTTCCACATTTGGTACGGGATGAATTGATTCTGCATATGTAAGACGGTAACTCTCAGCTGTGAAGTATCGTGAGCAATAATCATATGGGCTCCTACCAAGGCATTCAAAAACAGCAATAGCATGGCAGCAAGGCAACCCAGTATGTTGCCATATTCTGCAACTACAGTCCCAGTGATCAATGTCTACTAGGTCAACGGATTCACCACGAACTTCAAATGTGCTACCATGTGTAGGTAACACTTGAAGAGAGCATGATTTTGAGATCTCATTTTGTAGCTTTTCCTCCATAGATGGTGTGAGCCTTGTTCCCCACTGACTGCAATCAACTCGCCGTGTATAAATCAACTCCATCATCTTTCCCCGTAAAACATCAACAAACTGAGTTATTGGCAACTCAGTTGCCTCGAATACCCAACTGTAAAAGAGCTCTCCAAAGTTAGATGTCATATGGTTATACCTTGCCCCTCCAAAAAATGCATTTGCCCAATGATCAGGCTCACTTCTAATGACCCAATTGTAAGCTTCAGGCGAGATAGCCTTCACATTTTCAGTGCAACGTTCGAAACTTTCAAGTTTAGGAGCATAAGCAGCAGCATAAAAATCTTGAACCATAAGACGCCTTGCTTCATGTGAAAACTGTCCTTTCAAATCTCTATTAAGTTTCTCAGCAAGATATCGCAGACAATACGCATGATGGCAATTTTCAAATATTTCACGCAATGACTCTCTCAAGCCCTTCTGGAAATCTGCAACAAATGTGATCGGACGAGATGTTGACACTGCAGATTTTAACTCCACCAGAAACCAATGCCAGTTGTCCTCAGTGTCGGCATCTACTATAGCAAAAGCTACTGGAAATACACCATCATCCCCATCTACGCCCATTGCAGCCAATAAGGTCCCTTGGTACTTGGAGTATAGGGTAGTGCAATCAAGGAAAAGGAGCGGACGGCAACCCTGTTGGAACCCGTATATTGAGGCATGAAATGACACAAACAGACGATGGAAGCTTGAGTCCTCCTTTGTGGCAAACGTAGCAATGCTACCTGGGTTAGTCTCCATTATCTTCTCACAGAGAAGTGGTACCTGATTATATGCCTCTTTATATGAACCCTGAAGCTGCTCCCTTGCAATCTCCTTCGCACGCCATGCCTGCGTATAGTTCAGTTGAATCCCATACTCACGTTTGATGTCACTGGCAATGTCTTTGGGTTTGTAATTTGGAGAAGCTTTCAGCTTCTCCTTTATTATATTTCCCACCCAGCCTCTCGTTGCCCTATACCCAGCTTTTACGGAAGCTCCTTCACACGTATGTGTTGAGCTCATTTTCTTAATACAAACCAATTGGGTGGTAGCCAACCTGGATGCATAGATACGCCATGGACAACCTTCTGATTTGCATTTTGCAGTTACACGACGATTGTCATTTTTTTTGAATTTGTAAGCAAACCCGTGTGCAATTGAGTATTTATGAAGAGCTTCCCGGAATTCAGTAAAGCTACGAAACCTTTGGTCCACACCAGTGATCGTTTTCTCCCACTGCGTCACAGCTCTACGATCATTTTCACCATCGATAATGGCAAGCTCACCACCTAGTGGTATTCTAATATGAGTATCCATATCAACTGGACCATCAAGATCCATCATCATATCAACAGGGACAGCTGCAGGAACCACTGCTTCGGACTCGGTTGTCCTGCTCGACCTGCATGAACAAGCGCCCCATGAGATTCTAACTAATACAAAGGGAGAATTCACATTTTCTCTTCTACAAAATTTAAAATTTTCATTCAGGTTCATAGTCACAGTGCAATGCCACAAGGTACTGAGTAACATGTTTTTCTGTTAACTTTCACCAGCTGCATTTGAAGGAAAAACAAACATGAATGATTGTGTTGTGGACATGCAGCATCATGCATCTAATCAGGAGCAGATTAAGCCATGCCAATGCTAAGTACCTACTGGCAGGCAGATTTGATACATTTGGAGTAACACCTTCCTCTGTCATGACAAAAACCTCCACTTGGTCTGAATCCATGAAAAAGTTAACCATGCGCTTGAGGTCCTTCTCCTTGGAGATTGTAATGAGAGTCTTTTTGTTTGCGGGGAGGAAGTACTTGATCAACATGCTGTCAACACTATAGTGAAACGTTTCAGCTAGTTCCTGCTTGAAATCACTTAACTTAGTTTGCTGATCAAGATCCATAGCATAGGCCTCTCCACCTTTGTATGCCATAGACCCATCTTTACTGGTCTCAAACTCACCCCATGATTGACAAATAGCAATAATTTTCTTTGTCGCCATGTTGGTTCAATAAGGATTTGCACAAAATGAGTATATTAACACGGAAACAACAACATAGAGTGTGCTCAGAACTTCAACGGCATAATACATACGACCTGCATTCACAATCAAACAACGAAAACATTAAATTCCTCGCAAATGAAGAATGGTAATTCCAAAAACCTCAGGACAAAGTAAGACATATGCAGCTCACAATCAAACAACGAAAACATTAAATTCCTCGCAAGTGAAGAATGGTGCAATTTGAAATTTTCTTCCATGACTGTTATCAGCCAAAATATGTAAATGGATGGAATGTAAGACACATGCAGGACAAAGTTATCTATGTTAATTATTAAGTGATCACCTTTTCATTTTTAGGCTGCAAAAGGTTGCTATAGAGCTATACATAAAGATTAACCCATTCGAATGACGAATGTATCAAATCTTTTTGTAGAGTCATGGTAAATAATACCTACTTGGCTATTTCACTCCTGGTTAAATCAATTTCATCGTGAGCGTAATCCCCATAAAACTCTCTTTTTCTCATATTGTAATCAGATGTTTCAAATATGGAACACTCCATCATTCATCGTGAGCGTAATCCCTATAAAACTTTCTCTTTTTCTCAAATTGTAAGCAGATGTTTCAAATATGGAACACTCCATCATTGCTACAAGAACCTAACCATGGTATGGTCCAGAACTGAACCATGGTGACATGATAAAAACACTCAAAGGAACAAAAAAAACATCAAAGTCAAAACTTCACCTTCCCTCGAAACGGAAGCTTACCACATCCATATTTTCGATTGGAACTTCTACCTGATGAGTTCATCACAAAACTCAAATATGACTAATTGGCATCGCATGGCTGTGTCATAACAAAGAAAAAAGACATCTTTCAAGGAATGTCTGCATAACAGGAAAAGAACATTCATAAACCCGCAATTTTTTGCACAAGAACTCAACAGCAAACGTACCTATAGTCGCTACTTTCTCTTTTTAAATTTCTTCTACCCATAAACAGGACCCGCCCTTGGAAGAAGCCAATAAATCTACACGCTTCAGGTCCCCCAAACAGGAAGGGACTCAAATTTTCATACTAGACCCCAGATATGTACTACTACTACTCCATGTTTAAGCATCTCAATTATTACCCATGAAAAACAACAAATAGAAAGATAGATAGATGACCCGAGAGAGTGGAAGAACGAACGGAATAGAGGAAATAGAGAGAGAGGTAACCACTATTCTTATCGTAGCCGGAGCCGCCGATCGTACTCGGAGCTGCTGCTGGCTGAGCTTTCTCCGATTAGATTTAAGATTTTGGGGAAGTTCTTTTATTCCTGATTGATACGTATTGGGATTTAGGGCTGAGACACGGATATACTCTTTAGTTTTACAAATTTTACATACTCTTTTCAAATGTCACAGTTTTACCCCAAACATTTTCCGAAAATTATATTTTTGACCTCTTAGTGTGCCAAGCGCGCGCTCTCTTTCTTTCTCTTTATACTCCAGTATCTTTAGAAAAATAATAAGGTCCACCTCACCTGTTGCATAACGTGCATCGCGTAGGGTAGTGCTTGTTCACAAATAGTATGTCGTATTGGGTCAGAATCGGACACGTCTAGGTTCATACTCACTAATTTTACATTAGATTCAACACTTTTCCATTTTAGCAGGGAGTCCATGCCGGCCATCTTAGTCAACGCCGATCAATCTTGGGAGGGATTTTCTGTAAATTATAAACAGAATATCCTTTAGACTTTACGGAAAAATATTTATGTTCTTATTATAGCAAAAACCATTATAGTATGTCATCCTACTCAATTTACCCAACTCCCAACTCCTTAAATGGAGCACCTATTCCACCATTTATGAAATTTGATAACATTTTCTTCATCAATAATGTCTACAGAAATCAAACAGAGATTATGAGTAGTAATTTAAATAATCATCCTAAGTAGGCATACCACGTTCATTCTGTCCACTTTTCGTGATTATGTTTTCATCCTTTTAGTGGGTGAAAAACCTTTCTTGTCCTTTTTAATGATACATGTATCATGTATGCATACTTTCATTTTCGTTTCCTATTTTGGTGGGATTCCATTAAGATTGGATATCGGTTTTTAGAAATAGTTCTTAAAATAATGGGATTCTATTAAAGACATTTTTCAAATTGTAAGGTCCATATTTCATGATCTCTCATTATTGGCAATTTCACGACAAAACACATCTTTGTATCCGCATCTATCGAGTTGTAATTTATTTTGTATTTTATTTTTAGAATGTCTGTTTAGGAAGTCGAAGGAAATCAATGTTATTAGGGTTGCTCAAGCAAATAACTGAAGCATATAAAATATTCGGCTTGTTAGGGTTTTGTGGCTACCGAATAAGACAGACGCCCGTAAGGTCGAATTAAGATCAATTTGGGGGACATGATTATCAAAAAGTGTTAACCTGAAGCATAAACAAAGAACCTATTTAACTGTTTATGAAGTTTGAACCTAAAGTATTTCACTATTTTTATTGCAAATGTAAATTGAAACGAAATAATCTTTACACAGTTTCAGTAACTATTTTCGAAGTATAGTCAAAATGATATCCTCTTTTCAGTTTCTTCTTCTTTCAAGACTAGATCTTTGTTGTTTTGACATGTACTTCTTCTCAAGTACACTTCTTTACTGCTATGCAGAGCCGGCTTTGGACATACGCCAGTGATACGGCCGCATCTGGCCCCCAAATTTTCACGAATTTTGTGGGCCCCTATATATTTTGTACCCTTAGGTATAGGTATACATCTATAATATTCATTAAACTTAAGGGCCTAATTTTCGGGTTTTTGTTTGATTTGGAGAAATTGAAGTCTACGAATGACGATTGCTTGATGACCTACTGTGCCAACCTTGAAACATGTTTGAGACATGGTGAGCATTCTGATATTGATGGGAGAAATTTGTTTTCAGAAACGAGAAAACCAATGGAAGTGCTTAATTATTTGAAGTTAATGGGTGATTGTTTTCCCAATGCGTGAACTGCTTATAGAATATTGTTGACTATACCAGTCATGGTTGCCTCCGGAGAAAGAAGCTTTTCGCAGTTAAAGTTGATCAAATCTTACCTTCAATCAACTATGTCGCAAGAAAGGTTAAATGGATTAGCTATGTTATCCATTGAAAAAGATATGGTGTCGAAACTTGATTATAATAGCTTAATTACTACTTTTGCTGCAAAAAATGCGAGAAGGGTGATGTTTAAGTAATATATTTTGGATTAAAGTATATAATGATTATTGAGTTTTGTGTTATCATTGTTTATAATTCTTCTAGTCTTTCTTTTTTTTTTTTTTGTGTATTATATAATGGGCCTCAAATATAAAGTTCGCATCCGGCCCAAAAAAACTCAGAGCCGGCACTGCTGCTATGCGGTATCTTTCTAGGTGCACAAACCTTAACTGTAATTTTGAAGCTTATATCCTCATAGCTTCTTTTTTTTTTTGGCCAAACGGAAAATCTTATATCCTCTTAGCTTACTTGCATTCGCTCTTTCCTTTTCCAGTTGGTCATGTGTCTTCTAAGTCCTCTTATGGACCAAGGCATGTACACTTGTACACGTGCGAAACATGATGCCTCCAATCTTTCCCGTGATGTTGAATAACCAACTGTTGCTCGTTTGTTTATTTATTTATTCTCGCCACGCTTCAAACAGCTATTGACGGTGTAACACCAGGACAAAAAATACATTTCATAGCAGGCGAAGAAGGCTATAAAATACACTCACGATTACGTTTTGTTATTGCTACAAATACTTTTGATAGCATTTTCTGGAGGCTGCTACAAGTACTTTTGATAGCATTTTCTGAATGCTGTACTAGAAAAAGTAGTTATTGATATTTCTAATTGACCTGATTACTAGCTAACAATGCAACACCAATTACCATTCAGTGATCACCTAATTCATCATTAAATGAATAGAAATGTTTTCCTTACCATGTCTAGATTCCCTTATCAACTAGTATAAGAAAAATAAATAAAATAGGAAAAAGGATTTCCTAAGATTTATTAACCTTTAGTTGAAACAATGGACAAATAATAGTAATGATTATAACTTGGCAAAAGTACATAAACACCCCTTCAACTATCACTTTTTCTCATGAAGACCCCCTCACATTTAAAAGCGCCCATTCTGACCCCCTCAACTAATCTCCGTTACCCAAGTGACACCCTTCCGTCTCTAAACCGTTTGTGATGAACCCCTTCATCCATAAATCGGACAAAAATACCCTTGTTGCATTACATACATACACCCTCTCTAACCCTTCTCTTTCTTTCCTCTACAAACAGGCTCCAATCAAAACCCAAAATCAGCAAACAGATCTGAAACTTTTGACTCATATATATAGGGGCCGGTTCCATCCACACAATTTAAAAAGAAAAAAAAACACTTCATCTCAACCATTAAAATCAATGGTTGGAATAACACTTAAAAGGATTGGATTCTCCTCCCCCCTCTCAATTACAGGTAATCTCTCCCTCTCCATCTAAGCTATTCTCTCTCTATACCCTAACCGACTAACCACTGGTTCTGGTGGCCTTTTTTTCTCTCTCCTCCAATACATACACACTCTCTCAAGAAAAGTTAAACAAATAGAGATGGAAAAAGCAATGCAGCAGTTTTCGTCGACTGCCACCATCATTCTCCTCAACTTCTCTTCTCCCACACCTTTCTCCTTTCCCTCGTCTTCTTCCCTTCTCATTTCTTATCAGCAAAAGAACCACTACGTCACTTGTTGCCGTCGTGCCACGGTTTTCGAGCTATTTTTTGTGGTTATATACAGAAGGTTCTCTTTAAAATGATTGACGTAAGGAAAAAAGAAATTATATAAAACGAAAAAAAAACGATTAGAATAATGATTGATAGAATAATGGTATAATATAAATGTTAGGGGGTTTCCGTGGAACAAAATGATAGTTGAGGGGATGTTTATGTACTTTCATCTTATAAAAAGGGTATCTTAGTCATTTCCTCCATTCCGTTAACGGAGTTAGCATTTTTTTCGTTTTCAGTAGTTGAGGGGGTCTGTATGGGCACTTTTAAATGTGAGGGGGTCTCCATGAGAAAAAATAATAGTTGAGGGGGTGTTTATGTACTTTTGCCTTATAACTTTTATTACATTTTCTTTTTCAGGGGCAGCTAGCCTCGCTCTTTGACCCTAAAACGATGGTTTGGTTTGTTTTGAAGGAAGGAGCACGTTCGTTTCTTTTGGACCTCATGTGCATCAAACTGAATTACTCCATGGGATGATGATGAGACACAAGGTAATATTGAAGCCACATTACATTATATATACATCACCGCTGCCCAGTCTAATTCACAACTGCAACTGAAGCAATGCAACTCCTATCAAATTTCCCTGATCCAATGTGCAGGGATCCATCCAGCGTATGCACAAAGGCAACCAAACAACAAATCATCATACATTCACTCGACATTAATGCGTCATTTTCTTGTTTGATGACGTAACCAAACAAGCAACCAGATGTAAAACATGAGCTAGTTCCAGAACTAGATGGAAGAGGAACCATAGATTACTTCAAAACATATGCAGATAAAAGACCACACCAAGGGTATTGGGTTTAATTTCCCAGAACATGCCCATTAAAGACAGGTGATAACTTTTACAAAATTGAAAGAGAACAACATTGACAACCTCAAGATTGACAAAATCCACCCATGCTTAGGTTACACAGTGAATTCACCATTGTTACCACTAAGCCGAATTATTACGCTTTGAATGATGATATGAGTATGAATCATGAGCAAGTGTCTGCATCAGTGGTCAAACAAAACAGAACACATCAGATTGGCACAAAAACTGGCAATTCACAACAGTGGTCAAACAAAACAGAACATATCAGATTGGCACAAAAACAGGCAATTCAAAACCCCTCCCCCCCCCCCCCCCCCCCAAAAAAAAAAAAGAAAGAAAAGAAATAAAATAAAATCGTTGACATGAAAATTCAAAAAAATCTAAAAGGAGAGGAAGGAGCTGTATTTTATATGTAACTTATCCCTACATCCTCCAAATCAGAATCGTAAAAGAAAAAAAGGGGACTGATTTACTTTCAACGCAACATGTTTTAACCAAGTCTCAGAGGTCAAAACTTAGTTTGAGGAAAACCAACATGAAAGTTCCCAGTTTTCCTGGAAATACGAGTGCGTATAGTTCAACAAAATTCAACAGTAGCACCGAAAACCATTCTACTCCTCCAGAACCAAAACAATACAAATTGTTTTCACTACTGAGAAGGCAAAGGAATTGTGGAATAAGAAATTAGCCAAAGTTGTCGTAAGCCCTCTAGGAAGGACTGGTAATGCACAAGGATCCTAATGATTGCAATAATAAAAAGGCAGTGGTAGGAATTTTTCAACTAATACACATTACACGCCAACAACATGAAGTCTGAGAAACCAGCGCATTTACAGTACATCGCATAAAAGTAAAGCCACAATATACTTATAAACAAAACCCGGAATAACATGTATTCAGACTAGTATTCAATGAGAATTGTTTCAATCAGTAACCTAAGATATGTATTGAAAATGACAAGCATCAACGGGATGCCACCTAATGCCCCACAGCAGCAAAAAGAAATCACCACCACTATGCATCAACAGGGATATATAAATCACCCAAAAAGTCTAAATAAGCCTGTGTAGAAAATTTAATATCTTCCTGATGTGAAAAAATATAAGAAAGCCGGAAAGAAACTAAGCATCATCTCCAGCATATGTTGGTCCCAGTTTATTTCTTTAGAATGCTACACCACTTATGGTAAGAAATCAACCGCAATAAATGAAACCAGTTGATTACCTGCTCCTGTGAGCGGAAGTAGATGAAGGGTGTATAATGAAGAAAATTTGAGACCCTTGAGGTATAGATATCAGCATACCTGCAATTCAAAGTAGTTGAAAAAAACATCTAAAGAAGAATACTCCGTACTGGACAACTACTGTTTCTGCCACAACTGGAAAGCTAGATACGATGAGATGAACTGAAGATATCAAAAGATTCAGAACAGAATAACGTACTTCTCAATTTGTCTCATTAAGTGGCTTTTATCCCATAGACCTGCACGGGAAAGAAAACCCCACCTGACACAAAAGGGGTCAGCGTGTCAACTCGAAGTCCTAAAGCATCAAACCGCATAAACATGTATACACACCTTATTACACACACACACACAGACCTCCAACAAATGTTCCTCAACACTATTCCATCCTATTTCATATTATTCAATACTCTCTCCGTCCCAAATTGCTTGTCTCTTTTCACTATTTCGTACCTTTCAAAGAATTGTGTATACTTTTTAATTTATAACACTTTTTTGTGAAATATGGATCTAGACTGATAGATCTCAATTAGTTTATTAAACAAAGTTTTAAAAGTTGAAAAAAAAAAAGATTTTGAAATATAGTCAAATTTTTAAGTAGCCCTACTGATCAAAATGGATGAGCAATTTGCGACAAAGGGAGTATATAATAGGCAACACAATGCATCTTTGAGTATCAGCCTGACTTGTTTATCTTGTGATATGAGGTGGGATGTATTACTGATGATACTTTAAACAATAAAAAGAAGGACGTAAGAGAAAAAGAAAGTGCCCAACACGCTCCCTTTAATTGCTGACAAAACAAAGGATGACATATTCCAGCCTTGAAGATCCCAAGTCCTTCCTCACATACATGCCCTCTCCGCAACCAAACTGAGCATTAGGAACTTCAAATACAATATTCTCACATTGAGGCTTTGACTCTATCAAATACTGTAATAGGAGGTAAGCACTTTTTTTCCATGCTAACTTTGCGACAGACATTCAACAAATAAGCCTTTCAACAAGTGCTAAATATAGGGGGGCTTAATAATCACGAATTCCTAATTATAATTCTGGACCATTTTTGAGTCAAGATTAGATGACTGGGATCAGTTCTGTATATTCCAATTTAGCTGAAGTAAATGATGTTTAATCCATCAACCAAAATAGCAAAGGTAAACAAAGTGATGAACTGTGAAATTTTGTAGGCTTAGCACATTTTGACCCAGGCAGCCATGTATTCAACTCAGCAAAATTCAACTGAATTACCATCGCATCAGTTAGTGAGAGTGAGAACTTGTACTACATTGAGACTAGATGCAAAAGAGGCGAACAAATAAAACAGGTTCTCAAACCTTGACTAACCTTCTGTTGAAGTGCTCTCCATCAGTTTCCAACAGCGGAGCAATTTTCTGGTCCAGTCTTTGCATTACAATAAGTAGCCTCTGAATGCTTTCCGTGAGTTCTTGATCATCCATGTTGGTTGCAGCAAGGGTCTGATCATGCAACATAAAATAAATCTTCTCATACAAAAGAACTGCATTATTCAATTACAAATTTACCATGTTATATACACTCACCAACATTATCATTTGTTGTCACATATACGAATGAATTAAATTTTGAAAAGCATCCAAAGTAAAAACAACTGGAAATTACAAGAGAGGCCACACATGTTCATATACTAGTTTGAATGTAAACAAGTGGGACTACTTGCCATACTCCCCCACACGTGTGACGTCCGACTCCCATGTGGATGGCTAAACAAACGATCTAGATCATAGAGATTACAAGGAAATAAAGTGCTACAAACAATGGAGAAATCAATCAATGACAAAACACAGAATCTTGTCCAAAAGCCTAACTTTGATACTCAAAACCAGTTAGCAAAGCATGGAGAGGCCACCCAGACTTACTATAGCATTGGATGGGATAATTACCAAAGCGGGAGAAGGTACAACAAATGAAAGTAGCACAACTAACTGAAAGGCAAGAACTTTGCATGGAAGTCAACATTTTCCTTGATAGTGGAGGTCAAATGCAAGAAAGGGGAATAAGCACCATAAAAGGATCTTTATTTTCACATAAATTCTTCTATGTGCTCAAGTTTAACTCATCACTGCAAGCTTTAGTCCTAATTACTTGGGTTGGGAGCTTGGAATGGTCCTCCCCAATGTCGCAAACATCTCTATGGAAAGTGGAAACCCTTCCTCTCATTCCAAGTGGACATGGAAATGGAATGCATGAACCACCACCCTACAGAGTTTGCTTATGGGCAGGAAAGTTGCCTGCAGACAAAGTCCGTACATTGAAAACCTGAAGATAGCAACTCAAGGAAGTTTTCCATTGAACGCCCCTAGGAAGTTATGGGCACAGATTCTTTAACTTATTATGTTGTTATAAAATGGTTATGATCCTCTTATTTATGGTGTTTGTCAGGTAAGAACCACTGATCACAGGACATGTCTATCGTGCTCTTGCATCTATTCATAAAAACACAATTCTAGGATCCTTACGCACATTCGACAATTGGCCATAACTTTTAAAACTTAATGCACATTCACAAAAGACATGACTTTCGAGAAATTATAGTTCACAAAAGACATGTTGTTCGGTTGGTGATATCCATTCACTAAATGCCACAGCCTGAAAAATTAATACTCATTGTAGTATTTGATCAAAAAATTAGAGTCCTTTGCTACATGAATTAGAATGTGATTAAAGACTTTTAAAGCATCCAACTCAAAATCAATTAGTAATAAGTGGAGTAGCCCAGGCTCATATACTAGTATTTGGAGGTTATACCTAACCAATGTGGGACAAACTCTAACACTCCTCCGCACGTACAACCCTTAACCCGCCCGTGGAAAGGTAAACAGAGGATTCATAACATTGGGATCATAACGAAACAAGGTGCACTTATGGCACAAACAGCGGGGCAATCAACCAAGAGAGTCTTGTGCAAAAGCCTCCTAAAGCTTAGCTCAAATACCATGTTAAAGCATCCCACTCAAAACCAATTGGCAATGAGTGGAGAGATTGCCCAAGCTCATATACTAGTTTTTGGAGGTTATAATGTGGGACAACCTCTAACGAAGACTAAGGACTATACCAGAAACGACAGTTGCAAGACCAACAAAAGGCAGAAAAATGATATGGAACGCCCAAGATCAACACCACAAACACACAACCTCAATCAAGCCACTGTAATGAGAAAAACACAAAGAATTTGAGCAGGGAAAATTTCACTATAATCTCCTCTATTATAGTTACAAAAAAACCCTCTCACTCCTCTCCTCTCTTTATGCCTCTCATAATATCTCCTCCGCTCTATCCCTATCCTTTTATAGTACAAGGTTAGGGTTACACCTCCACAATAAAAATAATGATAAAACCCCTAAAAATAATATGACAAAAATACCCACCCACTAGTGGTGGACCCCAACAAAAAATGCTTCAGACGAAGTACAAGCTTTTTATTCAATTGCAAGTACCATTAAATAGCATGACACATAGCTAAGATGTGGCAGTCATTATTTCTGTTGAATGAGTTGATGCTATCAGGATAAAATCTGATAGTCTTCCCTACTGTGGGAGGTGAAATCATAACGACCAATTATTATGAGTAAAAAGCCAAGATAAATTAGATATGTACGACATAGTTAAGTAAATAAGAGACCATGGCACGAGGCTACGCCAACCAGGCGCTGACAGAATATATTGCTGAGTAAGAAGAAGTTGACCAGTTTAAGAAGCCAGAAAATCTTACAAGGATAATGCCAAGCGGAGAGTTACGCAATCGACACGAAGAGTGCCTGAACGGTACAATACTAAGCACGAAGGGCGTCCAAAGAACAATTGGAACAATTACGCAATCGACACGAAGAGTGCCTGACCCGTACAATACTCGGCATGAAGGGCATCCGAAGAACAATTGGAACAATTACGCAGTCGGCACGAAGGGCGTCCGAAGAACAATCGGCACAAAAAGTGTGACCAGAGCATAGTTGGGAAAATAATTGATTGAGGCCAAGAGGCCTTTGGCCCAATGGCATTAGGAATGCACTTAGGGTACATTTGGTTCGATGGAATAGAATTGACAATGGAATGGAATGGAATTGAGGTTGGAATGGAATTGAATGAAATGAGCTTGGAATATCCATTCCCATTCCCAAGTTTGGTTGTGCTTACGAATAGTCATTCTCATCCCCAATGGAATGGAGTGGCAATAGTAAATTTTGGAGTGACAATAGTAATTTTTGGTGTGGCAATAGTAATTTTGGTGTGGCAATGGTAAATCTTGGAGTGACACTAGTAATTTTGGTGTGTCAAAGAAATGGATTGACAATTCCTTCATAGTTTTAGTGGAATGACGATTGATTCCATTTCGAATGATCATTCCATCATTTAATGGTGAACCAAACATAGGAATAAGTATGCCATTGGAATGACCATTCAATTCCAACTTTGATTCCATCGAACCAAACATACCCTTAGGTGCCAGGAGAAAGGAGGTTAGGAGTTCAACTCCTCTTCCAAAGGTGCTAATCTAACTATTCTAACAATACTTTTGCCGATAAAAAAATAACAATAAACTTATTGATTGAGGAGGTACAAGCCTTCTCGGACATGCAAACAGAGCACAAGTAACACTCTAACAACCACCAACTAATGGGACGTGCGTGCTAGGAATGATTATGTCATGTCCAATCAGCCAATCGTTCAAGAAAGCTTGTGGCAAAGGAGCCACTCGAGTTTGACAAGAGCCACTCTCACAAGTTCCTTGAGGAACACATGATGACTTTTAACCATGGCAACAGGTACCCCATCCTGGGTATGGAACCAATGGATCCCAATTGCCAACAAATAGGAGAAGGGAAGTCAGGATAAGGTAGCGACGGTGGGTACCAAAACTCTGACTCACAATCTACTCACTCTTTGCCTTTGGTTTCTAGCCTGGTTGAATTGTATCAACCAACAACTCTTGCTTCCTTGCTGACTTAACCATTCCATTGGTCAGAGGGCCTCTAATGGTTTCTCTTTTTTGCCGGAAAGAAAGGAATGAGGTCAAAGAAGATTACGTTAGTGTTCAGACTAATCAAAGTGTTATCCCTTAAACAAGTAGTGGCACAATGGGTCGAACGAGGCGATTTTGACGAGATGCTCAACTGGTGGTTTCTCACTGATTTCTTCTTCGTTCTCCTTCGTTTCTTCTCTAGCTGCTGGTAATTGATCTCTGACTTTGCCTTCTGTGATTTGTTTTGTGATGTTTTGCTATGGATTCTGTGCTTTTGGATTCGAATTTGGTCTGTGGGACTTCTGCTTTGGTTACTTCGACGTGTGTGGGTGATGTCGTGGTCGCATTAAATATTCTCCTGGTAATTCTCTTGATCCTGGGACGTTAGATATGAATTCGTCTGGTATTTCTTTGCCTACAGTTTCGTTGCTACGAAAGCCTAGGGTTTCGCAGTGTGGCAGTCCTCGGGCTCCTTCTAAGGACACTAGTGTTGTTTCCTCTGTCAATGGTGCTAGGGTTTTTGGTTTGCATGCTCCTGGTTCTCCGGTACGCAGTCTTGATCTATTGGAATCTGTTACGATCCTTAATGAGGATCATCTGAAACCTTGTTTCACGGACATGCCTGCTATGTGCGATTAAGGAGTTGAATGCTGAGAATGCTCGTTTGCGTAGGTTATTGGAGGGTAAGGCTGTTTCCTCTGGGCCTGGTAATGGCCTTTCTTGGAGTAATATTGTGGCCGGAGGGAATGCAGTAAACAATAGCCCTGGGGAAGGGGGTGAAGGGGGTTCCTGAATCTGTGGTTGTGCCGGAGAAGATGAAGCTTGAGTATATTCCCCCTGTTATTCTTAATGATAGGGTGGTAGTGTCCCCTCCGTAAGATGTTGAAGAGTTGGGGCAATCTAAATGGGAAAAGTGTATTGTGGGCCATTTTTGGGATAAGAAACTAGCCTTTACTGCAGTTAGGAACATTGCTATGAATATCAGGGCTAGGTTTGGGATACGTGATGTTTTATCGAACGAGAAAGGGTTTTTCTTCTTCTTATTTGAAGGAGAGAAGTTCCATCAGTTGTTGGAGAGTGGTCCTTGGCATTTTGGAGGTAAGTTGCTGATTCTTAAGCTCTGGCATCCCCATCTTAAGCTGGAAAAGGATCAGCTGTCTACCATTCCTTTGTGGGTTCATTTCTATAATATACCTCTTGAGCTTTGGACTGGTCCGGGGTTTAGCTATATTGCTAGCTCAGTGGGAAGACCTTTGTATGTGGATCAGTTTACCGTGTCTGGTAAACGGATTAGTTTTGCTAAGATTTGTGTTGAAGTGGATTGCTCTTCTCCCCTTCCTACTTCTTTTGATTTGAAGGATGCTAATGGTGATGTGGTGGAGATCAAGATTCATTACCCTTGGAAGCCTATGATGTGTTCTGACTGTATGGTATTTGGTCATGGGTCTTCTACTTGCCCTAAGAAGGTTGTTGCTAAGGCTCAGAGCAGAATGGCTTTGAGTTCTCAAGAGCGGCTGGTGGTAGGGACTTTGAGGCAGGAAGCTCCTGGCGTAGGGGGCATTAGACCTCTTTCCTCACTTCACTCTGTGCCTGCTTCCACTAGTAGGCCTACAGTTACTGACCTAGTTGTGGATAGCTCTTCTGATGGTTCTGGTGTTGTAAATGTCGGTGGTCCTATTTCTGTAGATGGTGCTGGTCATGGAGTTGGCTCCCCTAAGAGGACAGTGTTGGACAGTGGGCAGCATCCTTCTGCAAAAAAGTCTAATCGCTTTGATATTCTGCAAGATGCTAGTAATGATCTGATTGGGAGTGATAGTGCTAGAGGTGTGGGTGAGATGGATAACCTACCTGATGATCTCTTTGATGCTCCAGCTGAGGGTTTAGCTAGTGTGATGGCAGCAGCAGATTTCAGTGTTGTTGCTCCACAGGTTTCATCCTCTCCTTCCATTTCTCTTTCTAAAGGAAATGTTGGCAAGGTTGGTGATAATGGTCCTGCTAAGAAAGAGGGGGGGAGGGGGAAGAATAAATGTTAAATTCAGGATTGCTAGCTGGAACATAAGGGGCCTTAATAACCCCTTGAAACAAAAGAGATTAAGTCTCTTATTGGTTTGCAGAAGTTGTGCTTTTGTAGTGTTTTGGAAGCTAAGGTTCGACAAGAAAATCTTGCTTCTGTTGGTATCCTGGTCAATGCTTGATTGATTACAAAGCCTTTGGAAATGTTCCAAATTCTGCCTGGCTTCCACAACCCTCCCAGAAATATTAGAGAAACAAGTGGCATTCAAATCACTCAAAATAGGTTTCAATCTTTTCAGTTTCAGAGACACCCTTAACATAGCAGATCCAGAGATAGGTATACTCCAAGAGCTAGAAACCAACTCCTTGAATTTATGATGTTTCATCCAAAAATTGAAATACTTAAAAGGTTTTTTGCAGTTAACATCTTTACAAACAGTCACCAAGAGGGAGCAATGATCAGAAATACCTGGAGAATGAGCTAGAGCTTCAGAGTCAGGAAAGGTATCTAACCAGCTAGCATTAACCACCACTCTATCTATTTTACTCATATTAGCCCCACCACCACCTCTTCTATTTGACCAAGTGAACCAGGCACCTTTAGTAACCAGCTCCTCCATATTAATATCAAACAAGCAATTCCTGAATTCAGAGGAAGCTGAGGCATCAAAATGCCCCACTCTTTCTGAACTCCTAAGAACAACATTGAAATCCCCCATCTGAACCCAAGGTAAATCCCCAATGGTTGAATGCAGGAATCTCATGGAAGACCAGAGAGACCTCTATCAATCATAGAATTGCTCCATAACCAGAGGAGACATAAAACACTTTCTGGGACTCCAAGCAACTGACTTGAACACAAAGCAGCTGAGGAGAACTAAAGTTACTGAACACCAAAGAAACACCTAGTAGATTAGGATCCCACCCCAAAACAATTCTGGCAGCACCCTGATCTTAGACTGCAAGAACACGAGGCAATCAGAGTGTTTATGGAATTAAGTGGTGCTGAGGAATCTTTTAAAAAGCAGAAATCAAGGGTTCATTGGTTAGCTTTGGGGGATCAGAATACTAAGTTTTTTCATCGTAAGGTTAGCAGTAATAGAACGAGGAATAAGATCCTGAGTTTGATGAGTGTGGAAGGGGTCAGATTGGATAAGCCTGAGGAGATTCAGCAATTCTAAAAAAGGTTGTTGGGGACTAAATTAAGTCAGAGGCAAGATGCAAGGGATTGCCTTCAGCAGATTATTACTAAGAAAGTGCCGGCTGCCATGCATAATGATTTGATCAAACCTGTTTCTGTGGAGGAGATTAAGTGTGCCCTTAAAGCTATCAAGGGTGATAAGGCCCCTGGGCCTGATGGGTTTTGCTCCAGCTTCTTTCAACAGAATTGGGAGATTGTGTGTTCTGATTTAGTGGCTGCTGTGTTGTTGTTCTTTGAGAAAGGCTTCATGCTTCTGGAGTGGAACTCCACTGCTCTTACTTTGGTTCCCAAAGTTCCTAGCCCTTCATCAATAAAAGATTATAGACCCATTGCTTGCTGCAATGTGGTCTATAAAGTGGTTACTAAGATTCTGGCCAAAAGGATGCAGGACACTTTGCAGCATGTTGTAAGTGATTCTCAATCTGCTTTCATTAAAGGTAGGAGCATTGTTGATAATGTTTTACTCATGCATGAGTTGATGAGGAATTATCATAGAAATGATGGCGTCCCTAGATGTGCCATTAAGGTGGATCTTATGAAAGCTATGATTTGGTGGACTGGGATTTTCTATTAGATACAATGATTGCTATGGACTTTCCTGATATTTTTGTTCGTTGGATCAGAGCTTGAATCACCTCTCCTATGTTTTTCTTGTTGGCTATTTTCCTGGAGCTAGAGGCTTAAGGCAAGGGGATTCAATCTCTCCCTACCTTTTCTTGTTAGTTATGGAAGCTTTTTCCTCTCTCTTGACTCAGAACATTGGGACTGGGGACTTTCAGTATCATCCTAAATGTCAATCCTTGGGGATTTCCCATGTAGCTTTTGCGGATGACCTCTTTATCCTCAATGGTGCTCATTCTGAATCTTTACAGATCATTTTGAATACCTTGAAGCAGTTTTATGGTTTCTCAGGTCTGCAACCCAACTTATTAAAAGGTGCTATTTACTTTGCTGGGGTGCCTACTCTTTCTAGGCTATCCTTTTCAGATTTGTTGGGTATTCCTGAGGGTAGAGTTCCTGTCAAGTACTTGGGGTCCCTTCAATTAGTACTAGACTTACTTCTGCTGATTGTTCTGTGCTCCAGGATAAGATTTTGGCCAGAATCCATGGTTGGACTCAGAAATTTTTATCCTATGGTGGGAGGGTTCAATTGATTCAATCAGTTCTTTTCAGCATTCAAAGTTATTGGAGTTCCATTTTCACCTTACCTCAGAGTATTATCAGAGAAATTGAAGGTGTGCTGAGTGCTTTCCTGTGGACTGGAGCAGACTTGAAGCATTCTGGAGCCAAAGTTAGTTGGGCTAATCATTGTGTTCCAAAGAATGAAGGTGGACAGGGTTTTAGATCTTTAAAAGAATGGAATAAAGCTGTCAACATGAAGCATCTTTGGGCTCATAGCCAAAAGGCTGACAACTTATGGGTTAAGTGGGTCCATGAATATAGAAGGGGGAAAGGTCTGAGAAATGCAATTTACAAACTCTTTCTAGTTGCTGTCATCTGCAGCTTGTGGGGGGAGCGTAATTTGAGAATTTTTCAGCAAAAAAGCCGTGGTGTGGCTGATGTTGCTGGGGTCATTTTTGATGGTGTCAGGGCAAAGTTGAGCTCTTGGTCTTTAGTAAAGTTCACTACGTGCAATAGGCGGATTTGTGATGATTGGCTTTTGGATTTTCGTATTTTTTATGTAAACAATCGGTAGATAGGTTTCCTTTCTTTGTCTTTTGACATTGAGCTGAGCTTTGTTGTTCCTGGGGTATGCCCCTGTGGATTGTAGCTTCTTTGCGTGTTTGGTATAAATGAATTTACTTACCAAAAAAAAAGTAGTGGCACAAAAAGAAGCTTGCTACACCTACGAATGGAGAACTACTCACAACCAAACTTGTTCATCCCACTGGCCTAACAAAAACATACTAAAACAATCTAAAAGTACTAAAGTAGTCATCGACTCATCCAGGAAAAGAAGCAGAAAACTTGAGAACTCAGCATTCAAATGACCATAACGAAACCAAGTTCAGAAAGTAGACCTAAATGAGCACAAATTGCAATTCCTTGCTTCAAATACCCACAAAAACGATGTTTAATGCATAATGACAGAAAATATTAAGGCAGGGTGGACTGGATATGATATAAATTGCCAATTACAAGAACTATGTCACTAGAGAGCGGAATGCAACAAGATACGTACAATAGCGGGCGAGGGGGAAGACCAATATAACTTCTTCTTCTTCTTTTTGAACAGAAAACACCTATATAACCGATTAACGGAAAGTTGCAAACTTACCTGTGCCGGACGCCCCTTGGTTCTCCTCTGCAGAGCCAGACGAAGTTGGTTAAAGAGGTCACCAACAACTTCCTTCTGATTTATAAGCTCCACCAGTGTAGCTCGATGACCTCGACCACGAATCAAAGCGTTATACTGCAGCATCAGAATTCCACCATAAAAGGAAAACACCAATTACCACTCTAGAAGCCAAGCACATAAAAGCAACGTAAAAGACATCCCCAAACAATTGATGGAGTAAGCTTTGAGATTACAGTGATTCACTGAGGAATAAAGTGTTCAAGTCAAGTGATAGGAGTGCTCTCTAGCTCTGGTCAGAGACTGTATAATTTTCATCTACCTTGTAGATCTGCACTATGCTTATTGTTGCTACAGATTTCTCCATCTTGAAAACGATTTGGACATCCACAAAAACCAAAACCAAATCCATAACCTAAAAGTGATAATTGTAAAACACTACACGCTAACCTCTTCTTCCAATTCTCGACAAATCAATGCTGTCCGCCATCGTAGATGAACTTTGGATTGACTTACATCTGTGTATATATGGTCACCAACGTACAGTATCTCATCACCATGAAGGTTCAGGGAATTCTCAACCATCTGAGCGCTGCCCCCAGAGTACAAGCCACCTGCAGCAGGTAAGATAATGAACGATCATGTTACAACTTAGAGAACAAAAGTTATACAATAGGCAGAATATATGATCAAGAACAATGTTATCCGCCAAGAAGCACACATATGCTTGTTGTTACTTCAAAGTACAAATCCATGTAGCAGCCATAAAAACTGCTTGCCGCCATTAACAAGGACTGAAACAACTTGGCCAAGTGACCTATCTGAGGCCACCCCAAGTTACACTGGGACCTGACAGCCCAAACTAGAAGTCCAGCCCCAGCTCGATGTACTTGGCTCCAGTCAAGCTTCAGTAGCCTGTTTGCCATACATTTCTATATTCTGTAATCTTAAGCGTTCTCATCTAAAGACATCGATGCGCAACAGACTAACATCATTACGGTGCCAACGCTTCGCAAGAGTGTCATTGTTGGAAAGGATGATGACCAAATCAGAGTTCTTGCTTGAATACTTGAATTCACAATACCCAAACACCTATATTCATAGTATCCCACTTCTATTTTGTAGAGAAAGAAGGTTATGTCAGTGTTGTTACACAGTCTTGGGTAGAACTCAACCCCAAAGCTAGCTATTGAAGTGAGGGTGCCCTCACGCTTATATTCTTCATATTACTTTGGTACCCAAGTGATGTGGGACTTCGCTTCACACCCTTCCTCACGCCTAGAGTGCTCACTCGGCGGCACTTGCCGCGTGCATGCCAGGGACACGAACCCTACCCTTCCTTGGCATACCCAGCTCTGATACCATGTTACACGGTCTTGGGTAGAACTCAACCCCAAGACCGTGTGTACACTTTTGCATTACATTTAATGGAAGCGATTAGATAATTCATCCAAGAATAGAGGAAGAGAGATAAAGAGTTCTACACAGACATTGCGCGCGCGCGCATTTAAAAAAAGAGATTCATTGGCAACTTTGAAGAGAACTTTAGAGAGTGATAGAGTTGATATTTTTAGAGACCAAAATATACTGACCGAGCCCAAATTAGAGGTTGCCTCATGGTGCTCAAATTTTCTTACCGCGGGGTGCCACCAACATGAGGATTTATTCAGTCATCTCTCTTCCCTCCAATCTTACTTTCCGTATATAATGTCATTGAAGTGGTGCAATCACAATTAGTTAAATCATTAATTGGACCATAGAGAACATAATTCACCGAACAACGTTACATGAGAGCCAACCAAAGGGAAAAAATGGTCAGATGAAAAGACACACAAAGATGAATATTTTAAACTTCCTTCCTTCAGGACCAAAACATATGTGAATTGGATGCAAGCAAATGAGCTAAGGTGCTATGCATGAACTACCTGGATGAGCCTTGAAACATGGACGCATTAGACCTTCACCTGTCACCACTTCATACATCGGGTGTGACATTTGGAAGAATTCTGGCTTCCTTGCTGAGACTATAACCTACCAAGAACAAGAACTCAGGAGATACTAATAGATCCTTTGTGGCTTGCAAAAACCAACATTTAAGACAGCTGAGACTCAAACATTCATGGGTTTAAGATTTAAAAAGCTACATATTGAAAGGATTCCATCCTCTTATCTCATAAGGAAGAGAACTGCCCCCTAAAATTTTGTGTACACGACATAGTAGAAATGAGATATTTCTCATATGTTTCCAAGGATGAGGAGACTCTTAATCCAAGATCGCCAAATTTAGTTTTGGTATGAGAGGCAAAGACATTTGATTCAAATTCAAAAGAAGGGAACACCCAACAGAGATAATACAAAGGTCCAACCCACCACATACTCGAACAGGAGTAGATAAAGCCAGAAATTCACGGAAGGCATAATGTGGAGTATACTAACCATATCAAATAGATCTCGCCAGCCCATCTCATTGGGAAGAAACCTATTAAACGAATGTTGCATCATTTTGTCTGTGTAGTGGTAATCTGAGTTGGTAATGAGCAAGAGTCTTTTACCAGCCTGATGCAACAGAATTCCCAAACAAACACCGAATAATTGAACATCATTGACTGCTTAGCTAGAAAGGATGCTCAAATGATTTCATTTGTTGCAAACAGTTAACAAAAACTAAAATTACCTCCTTCTGATCCAAAAGTGCTAATGGTAACTCTGGATCGGGCTCTACAAACAGTTCAGGCTTGGACATTATCTCATTCTGTAGAGATGCAACTAATTTGTTCGTAATTGTAACACACAGCACAAACTTAAGTAACCACAACAAAAAAAAGTCTACCTTAAGCTGACCTTCTACATGTGCTCTGAAGAGGGCTTTTCCAACCGCCTGAAACCAGTGGCAGGAGTTTATTATGAAAGGATATACGTATAATGTCGCCATTCCAAATATAACTCGTTAAAATGGATTGCCTTGTAAAGCCCTTTATAATCAAGCGGACCAAGATCTGGATTGATAGCTCCTTCATCCAATCTGCCAACCATCTGAAGGCAAACAAATGCTCAATGGATGTAGTACTGACTGTTTCACCAACGTCTCAGACCAAAAACCTCATACTGGTAGAAACGTAGAAGCAAAAAGAAGATTGTATAGCATTTGATGTTAAACTGGTAAAAGAGGAAGCCCAATATTCATGCGCAAGTCTGCACATGTGCAATAATGACAAAAGGGTTTGAGTCAGAGTGTGTCTGCTTTTGTGCTTGGGGTGTTGACAATCAAACAATACATGTCATGCAACTGACATAACCTATGTTTAACACTTGTCATCCAACTGATAGACCAAGCAAAAACACTAGTCAATGCAAAAGTGAAGACAATTTTAAATTTATTGTGTCAAACACTGACACAAATATTAATGATGGTCTAGTAGCATTTCAGCTGTTCCTAACAACCAACGCACACACACACTCGCCCAGAGAGAGAGAGAGAGTGTGTTATGTAGAGAGAGTGTTATGTAGCTCAGTTCAGAGACAAAAGTAAAGAATATATAACAACATACCGAAACTAACCAGGACTGCAAGAAAAGAATACTACATCAAGTATAGCATGCTTATAGAGTCACTAAAACGAATGAGTAAATACCTGCATATAAGCCACTGCTTCTGAAACGGAGAACAGCGTATTAAGAAACTCCCACCGATTCTCCTTCCGCAGATCCACCAGTTCCCTCCCATACATCTCACTTTCATACGTTGGAAGTAACACACACCATGAAAATATTACCACGGGTGCCACAAAATTCCAAATGTTCAGAAAATGAAGGTTACGCGTACTGTCATATACCTTACTGCTGGGGCAATCTATGATAACAAAGCAACATCTGTGATACACATGCCAGGACACACAACAACAACAACAACAATAGAACCCATGTAGTCCCCAATCATTGGGGGTATGGGCGGGGGAGGATTGGAGACAGACCTAACCTTTGGCAATATGCACAAAGTGGCTGCTCTCAAAATACCATTGAAACAGTGGCCCCCCTATACCTGTTTTGCTGTTGAACCATGCCCCCAAATCAAAGCCAAATGACATCAGAGAGGGCAGGCCTAGAGACCCAAATCAATAGACCCAAATCAATTTATGTGCACATTACCATGCTTCCTTTATTGATAATCCAGAGCATCGGTATGCACAAGATACACATGCCAGGAGATGTGAATTGTTTAACAATCACCTCAAACAAACGCTACATGGACTTTTTTTTCATGAGATTTAACAAAATCATATGAATGGACAAATGGAGTAGATTGCATGTCCACCAAAATCAATAATGTTCTGTCAATGCCCCCATTAGGTATCTCCGATTGCCTCGCGCCACATATCAAAGTAGATATAAGATTCAAAAGATACCTCACAGCTCGATTAGATAGCATTCTTGTGCCATGCATAGCCCTCTGCACATATCCAAATCGATCTGCCTTGACCAAGTTGCCTTTCTCTTTATCTATAACAAGCCCTCTGATCACCTACCAAATGAATGGAGAAGTGAGACCCTCGAAAACAACTAAGAACTATTCAATTTCACAAAGTTCACAAAGCTATCGACCCAGATAGAGACATCACCAAGTCTGGGTCAAAAGCAAGTCCACCAACAGGAAAACCCATGCTTTTCAGATTATCCATGCAATAGTCATAAGCACGTCCTTCCCACGCCTACAAGATAGTATAACCGTGTCATGCATGGAGCTCCAACGAGAGTAACAAATCACATTTGTAGCAGCTTACGAAGTACTACATCAGTAGTAGCAGTAAAACTGCACAAGCATGACAGTAAAAATTTTCCCTCAAGCTAAGGTGCTTGATAGTATCATGCAAATCTAATACACCATATGGAACCCTTTATGTGCATAGTGTATTTTCCATAGAATTTTGTGCATAACCAGAGTTATCAAAGAATAGAACCCAATGTGAACTGAAAGATAGAGAGTCCTGTTGCCAGCTTTGCTAAGCTCCTCCCTCAGTATCAGTGGCATGGGACTTAGTAAATGCTTAGATATCCGATAACTACATCAAACGGATTACTACACGAGGAGAATGGAGTGTCAAATTGATAGCTTCCATTGCTGAATGCATGAAGCGATGGAATAAAGACATTAACGACCATTGTACTTAATGCCTATAGAATAGTAGACATGATGATTACCATCACATTGTAATGCATCAAGGTGTAGTCCATGTCGTATCCAATAGCACTAATTGACCGGAAATTCAATGTCCGGCTACAAAATATGCCACGAGGAGAATTCCTAGAAGAAAATGGACTCTGCACAACGATAATAATGTCAGCACATGTAGAAAAGAAACAACTCTAATGACATAGGAATGAGAAGGCTGGCCATTAAAAGAAAAAGTGATTTCAGTAGATCCAAATACGAGATGAATAGAACTATTTAGGCATCGATAAACTGCATAGGAAAAATGACTGCAGTGAGGATGAGAGAAAATATATGCATTAAAGTCTGGTGCAAAGCTCTCTAGTAAATGCTGAAGACTCTTATGATTGCAATGAAACAACGTCGATAAATAGAAGAGGTTGATATTATTGCACCGATATCCCCAAGTCGTTGAGCAAGTCCTCTGCTTCTTGAGCTTCCATCCTGGCCACCTCCTCAATTGGACCATCTAAGCTTGCTTGACCATCAATTCCTACGGTTGAAAAAGAGGGACATAACCAAGAAAACAGAGTAGACCACATTACCCAGTGGTGTTACTTCTTGTTAGGGGCAAAATAAGCAAAATTTAAGGAACATACAGAAGTAAAGGTAATCAATTTGTTACCAGAAGCAAAGAAGTGCTTCCCAATTTTCAGATGAGCAAAATAAACCAAAGAGGGATTCCCAAGCAGATAATAAATCCCAAACACAAGCCCATTAAACATCACTGTAATTGACTAAATAGGGAGGGAGGGAGAGAGAAAGAACCGGAATTGAGACGCAAGTCGCCTTTAGTGCTCTGACCGAGATAATCAACGTCGTGTTTAGAGGAGGAGGAAACTGAGAAGACATCCCCTCCGGCTACGGATGAGCATCGGGGGATCATCTTCAGCGGATGACTGATCATAGGAGGAGTATTATTCTTCATTTTTAGTATGTTGTTGGTGTTATGAGGAGGAATGAGGAGGTTGGGTCTCAGAAGTATAGGGTTCCTGGTACAGGTTGAGGAGGCCGCCATTCTTTCAGTCTATTACTACTGGAGTAATTAACAACAAAAACAAACAATATGGACGGCGGTTAGGTGCCTCTCTCTCTCTCTCTCTCTCTCGCAGTAAGCAAGCACTAGTAAAGATATACTCCATTCCGAATCCTGCATGAATATAAGAGAACCACCCACCCACACCGGAACCCCAACTTCAGGAAGTGGACTAAAACGCCAATGACGAATACGACTACTCTCTGGTCTGGTCGACTTTTTTCTTAGGACTTAGGTGCGTGCGTGCGTTGTCTCCTTCCTTCCCTCCCTAGTCCCTATGGACCCTATCCCAGTCTCCCTCCTTCCGTTGGGCAAAATATCTCTCCTTTTTCCGGTCTCAGGGAGATACAACTTTGTTTCTCCTCTCACAAATAATCCCTCTAAAATTTGACTGTTTGGTTATCCGTGTTTTTTCATCTTTAGTATTTCTTGTCAAAATTTTTACTTATTTTTTACTTTTTAGATATACATAGCGTACCTCTATTCAAAAAGGAAAAAAATTTGCTAAAATGTTAAAAAAAATTACACAAATCTATAGAATTTTTTTATCTCAGAAATAAATTTCAAAACTACGAACCAAACACAGTGAACGTGTTCCAAATGCAATTATTGGCGTCGTTGAACCCCACCAGACAACAGGGGAAAAAGAAAAAAGACTGGGTGGTGTTTCACTTTCACAAAAAATACTTTTTTTTTCAAAAAAATATAATTTCAAACTCAAATATAATGAAAATGAAAAATATTTTTTCAATTTTTTTGCACTGTTTAAAAGATCTTAATGAGATCTATCAAATAAGATCCATATTGATAGGAAAATTATTTGTGTAAATACATGATTTTTTAGCTTGAAATTACTCTCTTTTTCTTTTTCAAAAAGTATTTTTTTTTAGAAAGTGGAACACCCGAACTGACTATGCGCTTCCATGTCGGGGTTAAACTTTTGCCCACATCCACTAATTATGGTGGCCTAAGAGCATTTACAATGTAATAAAAAAAAATTAAAAGCTTGCTAAAGTTAGTTATTGTGTAAGTTTCATCACAAATTGACTCATTATTAGCAAAAAAAAATGTATTGATTCCGTGAGCCTTACACAATTTTTACTAATCACACGAAAGGTAATGTTCACATTCTTTGAAGGAGAATGAACAAAATTATTTTTGTTTAAATGGGTTCAGATCCTCTCCCCGTAAATTCTCCCTCAACATCTTGTGGAGGTTTCAATGTGGGGGGTTTCTGGTAGGCAATAAATTAAAGATCACTTGCCCTTGTTAAAAAATGTCAAGTCGTTTTCACTAACCAATAAGTTGTTTCCACCAACTAATAAATTGTTAAAAATTTAAGTTTGGAGAGAGAAAATTGTTGTTGAAAAATGTCAAATTATTTGAACTAATTACTCGTATAATAAATTGTAGATGAAATGCAAAGCTTGTTGCTTTTAGTGTAGACAACAAACTAAAATAACAAGAGGAAATTAATTAGCCATCCTATTTGCCCAACTTATTTAGGTTCCCATCCTACTAGGTTTGAAAACTTAAGTCGACATTCTAAAATTTAAATAATACCTAAAACACCCCTAATCATGACAAATACATAAATCATGACAAAATCATGAAAAATACCCCACCTATATAGTAAAGAATTTTAGGATTTTAAACTAACTTTTTAAGTTAGTTCTACATTCCGAATTTCTTCACCTATATAGTGAAGAAATTTTAGGACCTTAAACTAATTTTTAAAGTTAGTTTTACATCCCGAATTTCTTTACCTATATAGTAAGGAATTTTAGGACATTAATCTAACTTTTTAAGTTAGTTCTACATCCCGAATTTCTTCACCTATATAGTGAGGAATTTTAGGACCTTAAACTAACTTTTTAAGTTAGTTCTACATCCCGAATTTCTTCACCTATATAGGGAGGAATTTTAGGACCTTAAATCCCGAATTTCTTCACCTATATAGTGAGGAATTTTAGGACCTTAATCTAACTTTTTAAGTTAGTTCTACATCCCGGATGATTTTGTCGTGATTCTGGATGACTTTGTCATGATTGCCGCTGCGCGGACCAAATTAACAAAGTCAATATTCCTTATTTAATTATGTCCGCGCAGCGACTCTATTAAAATGTAAAAAATTATTAAGGGCAAAATGGGTATTATTTAAATTTCAGGATGAAAACCTATAAGGATTAGAACTTAAGTTTCATGTAGAATAGGACCCCTATTTAAGTTCCCCAAATAACAACTTTTGCCCGAAATTGGTAGTGGAACCATGGCCTGTGTGCATGACAACGCATAAATGAATGACTCCAACGGCTCACAAGATGCCACAACACTGGACCAAATTATATCAAGGAAAGTGACGTGGTTTTATTGTGGGCCTCTAATGGCACCATATGTGAGAATACGTGTACCGAAATTGGTATTTCTTAATGTTTTCCATATCCTAATCAAGAGCCGTGCTGTCATTTTTTATCAATAAAGCTATGGGTGGTATATATGAATTTTGTAGGGCTCATCTCGAGTTCCACAAAGATGATTCGAACTGTCCATTATTTTTAAAATATTTTTTTATGGAACCATGAAAAAATCAACTCAACCTGATATCGATAAGGATTTTTTCTAAATTTGTGGGGGCGAAACTACTTAACTGCTCAATTTCGCCCCTACAAATTCAGAAAAAAAACATTAACGATATCGGGTTGATCTGATTTTTTACAGGGTTCCATAAAAAAATGTTTTAAAGATAACGGACGATTCGAATCATCTTTATGAGACCCGAGGTGAGCCCCACAAAATCTATATATATATGGTATGTACATGACATATGTACACATAGCACTACTCTTTTTTTATATGGTACCATAATGTGATTATTTGTCTGTATAATCACAGAATTTTTTTTCTCTGTGGTTGGCAAAAAAGGATATCAATTACACAAATTTATACAAAGAAAAATTAATCTGTACAAGGTATTCCCCTAATTTTTTTTTGGAGAAAACATTCTTTCCGGAGGCGGAGGAAAATGGGGGTTTTTCCGCCACCCCTATGGCCGTGGGCCTCTTTCGTGGTTTTTTTGGGTAATCTGAACCATCCATCATATAGGGCCCGCAAAATAACGTATCCACGCAAAAAATTAGCTTGTCCAGACATTGATAGGTATGCCAAAAGTTGAGTTTAAGACGAAAGAATGGATGACCGTGGACAGTTTAACTTAAAAAACAGTTGGCAGATCCATGCCGTCCATATTTCCGTCTAAAACTCAACTTTTGACACACCTATCAATGTCCGGACAAGCTAATTTTTTGAGTGGATACATTATTTTGCGGACCCTACAAGATGCACGGTTCGGATTATCCAAAAAAACGTGTGGTGGGGGCCCACACTGGGCTGGCGGAAAACCCCCCTTGTCCGCGCGGTGCTGGACAGAATTCATTCTCATTTTCTTGTCCCCACTAAAGATAATGGGCATTTTAGTTGACGTATGTGAGTAGAATAACATGTCTAAAAATCCGTGAAAAGACGGGCTTTTGTTCCCTAATTTAGTTCCGCCATAAAGGAAACGGAGCAGGAGTTGAATATCCAGTTAAGTGAGTGGCAATATTATAGTTGTATATATTACTCCCTCCGTCCATTTTTTAAGTGTCCAACTTCGTAACTCTAACTTATTAAGAAGATATCATCATTACACATTTCATATCAAATTTTATCTACATTTTCCATAACTATCCTATATAGAGACATCACTATTACATTTTTATCTACTAACTTTTCAAAAACACATTTACTTTAATGGGCAAAGTAGAAGTTCCTTTTTTTTTTTACTTACCTAACAAAATGGACACTTATTAAAGGATATTCTGAAATGAAATACTGGACTCTAATAAAGGGAATGAGAGAGTACAGTTGGCAGCCAGCCAGCCAGCGGAGGCTTTACTTTGAACAAAAGGGCTACATACTGGTGGATTGTACAGTTGGCAGTAAACGTGGCACCAGCATGTTATCAATCATAGTCGTTAACATTCCCATAGAAAACTCGAACGATGAAGATAGACCAAATAAGTATGTCCGGTGTGGGGAAGAGCGTGGAAAACCCGCAACGATCGCGCGCCAATTCCACGTCGGATTTACACCAATCAAACGAACCCACGTCAGGGAAACAGTTAATTGTCCGAGTCCCTCCCTCCATAGAACACCTCGTGATCCAACAATTTTGACGATCAATCCATCCATCCTTTTGTAATTGAGAAATTTCGGGAGGATCACTTTGTGTAGGCTCCTCCTGCGACCCCAATTGCAATTGTTTGGAACCCTCTCTTGTCTTCTCTTGGATTCCAAAAGGAAGGGATAGTTTAATAAATTTCTTTCAAAAGGTCGTAGTAGCTAGTGGGTAGGATATGGAGGTCTCTGGCACCGTGTTCCTGCCGCTTCCGAGCTTATTTGGCTCCGGCGTGGAGTTCTACTCTGACTCACCCGCCTCTCTTTCCGTCCAGATTTTCGGTTCAAGGAGGAGGAGGGTCAGGGTCACCAACTCTGGGTTTTCTGACATGGGCCACATTCAGTATTACTCCTCCGAGCCAACAACCCGGGGTAGGATTAGGTGTGGTACTGGTAGTGGGAAGATTGACATGAAGAACATAGCAAAGGACAAGGACAAGGACATGATCAAAGACGAGAAGAAGATGATGAAGAAGAAGAGATTGAAATTGGTTAAAAGTTTGTCTAGGGACTTGTCCATGTTCTCCGACCTTGGTTTTGTCTTGGATAATCATGGTTTGGACGATCAACTCAAAGGGAATATAATATCGGTATGTCAACTCAATCAATACTGGAGTAATATTACTAGTAATTCCTTCAATCTGCCGTACGGGTTTTCTTACTTCTGTGGGATCCATTCTTTATTCTCACAATATCGAGTGTGTGTGTTCCTATTCAGTTTTTAATAAAGTCATAAACGTCTTTTGTAGAAAGATGTACATATGTATGGTAAAAAATGTGGTTGGATCTTGTAAACCCTGCATTTGGTTTACTAGTACTTTGCATCCGTATCTCCAGCAACTAGTAAGTAGTACTATGTCTTTCGTCTAGAAAAATCCATGTTCACTACGTTTCATCAGCTTTGAGGGTTGGTGTAATCAAATCAAATACTATTATAATGTTAATTCACTTAGTTTGGAATTAAATTATTCAGCTGCTTCATGTGACGAAACTGTTAATTGCTTGCTTGCGGGCGATACTCAAAATTACATGTCCTCTGTCAGGATTGATAGCCTTCGGCGAGGTGAAAAATTATTTTTTCCTTTTTTCCTGTGCGTTGGCGGTGCACTGTTTTTGAGGTAAAGACATACAACGTCGCTTGGTTTCGTGTAGGGAGACTCTTAGATCCTTTGCTTTGGGCTTACTGTGTTAGGTAGTATCTTTGAAACACTAAGAGTAAATTGCTCTGCGTAATATGTTGTGTGCAGGAAGCAACAGAGTTGTTACTTGGACAGCTACAACAGCTGAAAGCTGAGGAGGAGGAGTTGAAGAGGAAGAGGAAAGAAGAGAATGCCAAACAGAAAGGTGCTGCTCGGATGCAAAAGAAGCTCAACTGTGAAATGTCATCTTCTAGTTCTTCGTCTTCTGAATCAAGCGACAGTGAATGCGGGGAAGTGGTTGACATGAGATCCCTCAATTGTGTAGCCGCCCTTGCACCGCCGGTTGTAATTGAATTGCAACCAGTTATGCAGGAAACAACATCACCACTTCCAAGCACTCTGACCGAAGAAGCCAACGCGATGGAGCTGCAATCAGTTATTCCAGAGGAGGCTCATGCAACATTGACCATTCCAAGCACAACAAACTTAAAGGTGACGTCCACTGTGGAAGAAGGTGGTATAACTGGACATTGTTTACATCATATTCAGCAGCCGTGCTTCTCTACACAAACAACTACTACAAACTGCAATGGAGGTATGGCTGGTGGAGAAACATTATCAGTTAAGAAGGTTGAGGTGTGCATGGGTGGTAAGTGCAAGAAATCAGGGGCTGCGTCATTGTTGGATGAATTTCAGAGGGTACTTGGTGCGGAAGCCTCCATTGTTGGATGCAAGTGCATGGGCAAGTGCAGGGACGGTCCTAATGTCCGGATTTTGAATTATTCTGGTGTTCAAGCAGAGTGCTTAGATGATTCTGTGAGGGTACCTAGTAATCCTCTTTGTATGGGGGTTGGTTTTGAGGACGTGGGTTCGATTGTGGCCAACTTTTTGGGAGAAAAACACAAGGATCGTGGTCTGGCTGCTGCACCTTAGAATGCTTGATAGTTGATGGTCGTTAGGTTAATGTCCTTTTTTAAGTTTAGGTTTGTGTTTTAGATGGTGCTGCTGATAGAAAGCCCTATTCCAGTTGTCAACTGTTATTGATATATATTCTGTGTGTAAATATAGTACTAGTCCTGGAACCAAGAAAGTTGTGCCAAGGATGATAAGACAGTATTTTAGTACTCGATGGCTGTTCTTTCAGTGTGACTTGCGAAGGCTGTGTAATATATTGACAATCATTGTATTCAACAAACTCTAGCAGTAGATGACATTATATGATTCTGCTATCAAAGCAAAGTTGAGTCCTCACCACAACATAAATGGGGTAATGTTACAAATCCATTCAAAGTTGAGGTGACCCCATATGGTACACATCAGTACATGACCCTATATGGCACACCGTACATGCTTCATTTTGCCCAGAGAGCCCATTCAAGCTATAAATGTCCTCATTTCAATTAACAACTCATAGTTATGTGTGCATATATACACCAACTGTACAATTTGTGGAGTCAATCTCCATGCCGGGGGTATTTTAGTTGGGGCTGATGGTCATAGTCATTCATATTGCTACAACGCTTCACAAAAGAGTCGAGTGTACTCTGTTTTGCAGGACTGCTTTTTGGCTGGCTACCAAAAGAGTCGAGTGCTCTCTGTTTTGCAGGACTGCTTTTTGGCTGGCTACCTGAGACTTCCAGTGTGCGCTCATGGCCATCAAGCATCTAAAAGTCCAGAGAAATTTCTCGGATTAGAACCCACAAGGAAGAAAGATGACCAGGCATCTATAAAAATTGCTTCCGGAAACGGTCTTTATGTGCAAGACAATTGGTACTGTTAGTATCCTAAATGGGTTCTAGACAAGACTACAAAATGGGGCATGTATGTATATACGTGTATTAAGCATGAATTGGTCATCCTTCCAAAAAATTCAATAATGGGATGAATGTTCAATTTGAAAGAGAAAAGGTAACCTGTCCCAAATTTTCCAACTTGCTCTGAACAACATCCCTATAAAGACAAATACAAGAAGTTATCAAATCACCAAAAACATCCTACTTAAACTTTGTTTGCAGTTACAGCTACTAGACTTGGAAGTTTCTCTTTCAAAGGCAACATTGTCAAGTAAAACAATCAAATACAAACATACCAGATTATGTCATCAACAGTGTCATTTGCTAGCAGGTAATATACATTGACCGAGGACACCTAAATTGAACAAAACTGTTAAAAGACTGGAGGCAACTATGAATTCACAAGTGATGGTTAAAACACTTACAGTTGAGGTTCAACAATTATCCACTAAGCACAGAAACTTAATTGTGACTCTAATTGCGTTTTATATATAGCCAACCATTTAAGTCTTTCTAAATCAAGACGGCGAAAAAATAATTTTAAGTTTACCTGACCAATCCTATGAGCCCGATCTTCTGCTTGGATAATATCACCGGGAGTCCATGATAACTCTGCAAAAATGACTGTGCTTGCAGCTGTAAGGGTTATACCGACACCTCCAGCTTTGATAGAAAGCTGTGAAATGACAATCACAAGATAAATTGAATATCACATCCACAAGCCTTGCGGTATGAAGACAGTCTATCAACTTCCAAGGAATGAGAGCAGAAAACATTATAAGAAAATAACTGATTAAACTACATCACCACTGCTGCCTTTATAGAATCTTTTTCTTGAAAATCTGTCACCAAAGCTTGCCTAGATGCTGCTGGAGTGCTGCCATCTATTCGAATGCAACCAACTTTTTTCTTCTGCGATTTGATAGTGCCAATAAGAATGGAGCGAGTTTCCATGTCCTTTACAGAAAAAACCAGCATTACCTGAAGAAATTGGTATATCGAATCAATCATGGGTTGATGGTGTGCAAATATTAGAAACTTGCAACCTGCCTGAAACAATCAGAAGAAAACAAAACAAAACCATTCAGATGAATATATGAACCTTAAGACTAGAATAAAATTGGGAAACAGACAACTGTAAAAAGACATAAAATGAAAAAGTGGAACATGAAAAGAGATATGAACCACAGGCATTGTGGGTGCAAATTGCAATTACATTGATGTCAGAGATTATCACGATAGAACCATAGGCTTAGAGCTAATTCTTGAACCTCAACTCACATAGAAAAAATGATCTTTCTTTGTTTTTATCACCAATTAGTTATGTTGAGTTGAAATTAGTTCTCATTAGTTTTGGTAGCCATAAGATCAACGCAAAGTACGCACACAAGAAAAGTAAAACATTTGTCGTGTCACATGGCTTGTCTGTGTCAGCATTCTTTTACAGTTATTGTATCACGTGAGTTGTATCCGCATTTGTATCTATATTACGAAAAAGCCTTCTTTTTGGCAGACAAAACCGTTAAAAGGTCAGAAGCCTTGAGAGAAAGAGAGCTCTTTTTTTCTTTTTTTTGAACAATTAGCCAAAAACCTAGAAGGCAACTTTAAGCAGGGAGATAGGATCAAAGAATGTTGTTGGAGTTTGTCCTACATCGGTAAATTATCCCCTCCAAAACTAGTATATCATCCTGGGCGGCCTCTCTGGTCCTTGCAATTGGTTTTGAGTTGGATGCTTTAACAAATGTCATTATGTCAATGTTGAGGATAAGACAGCACATAAGGAAATACAGCTATCTAGCCAATTTCGATAGCTAGGTTTGCTTTTGCAAAATAGCAGACAGAGCTGACAAAAGAACTTGCACAATTCCAATAAATTATACTTCCGTGTGAACATAAGAATAATACATGTAATTGCATGGGCAAACACATGCATACAAATGCATATGCACCCATAACCTCAGGGGTTTCCAGGATAATTTCTCCTAAATTATGCTGGCTACCAGGATTTAGGAAATGGGAATGTCTCAAGTTACAATTTTGCTTCGGTTCTGTGTTGTAAACTGTGGAGTCCCACATCGACTAAGTTGGGGAAGTTGAATTGGTATATAACGTACCACGACCAGCTACTATATAACTTGAGGTTAACCTTTTGAGCCACGTGGTCAGGCTAAGGGTAAGCAAGTTCGCTGGCGCGGGTCATTACAGGTGGTATCAGAGCCGACACCAACCGGAAGTGTGAGGCTAGTCCCGCAAGTGAGGAGCATGAGGTGGTTAGGTGGGCCCGACAAGTGAGGAGCTTGAGGTGCTTGTTGTGCTTGGGCGAGTCCCACATGAGATGAGCTTGACGTGCTTAGGCGGGACATGTCACACATCGCTTGGTGGGTGGAAGTGATGGACCATGTGGTCAACGGGGACGTTGCAGCCAGGGTGGGGAGATTGTGGAGTCCCACATCGACTTAGTTGGGGAAGTTGAATTGGTATATAACGTACCACGACCAGCTACTGTATAACTTGAGGTTAACCTCTTGAGCCACGTGGTCAGGCTAAGGGTAAGCTGGTCAGCTGGCGCAGGACGTTAGATAAACTAACTCTACAACTTTATCTAATCTGATAATAGAAGTTGTGTACTTGGTATTTTCTTGTTCAAAGAAAGATTTCTATGATGCAGACTAGACATTATTGATCTGCTTCCTTAACATTCAGTGACAACCATCTTGCATGGACTCTCTGAAATTGGAAATCGTTCTGGACAACCGCTCTTTTGATAGACACGGAACTCATAAGTCTTGATATAGTGTCAAGCAAGTTGTAGTTGAGTATGTTACAACGCCAAAAAATATATACACCTGATGGTTCTGTCAGAAGATGTTAGTGTTCCAAACAATCGAAACAAATGTCTACTCTGATTCTGGATTGGACTATTCAATTTTTATCCTTCTGCACCTTGGGAGACACCATCCCGATATCACCAGTCCCAAGAAATAGTCCAAGGACACGCTTATTCACCACCAAATTTGTCCAGCAATCAAAACGTGGACATTAGTTTCTGGGAATGTGAGAACAAAATTGTTGGTTAGTGGTGTTGTGGAGAAATTAACAAAATTAGAATGGTGATATACAGATTACGACCGTTTTGCAACTTTAGCTAGCCAAACCAAATGACACTCCAAATGAACAAAACAATCCCGTCTATGACAAAGATTCAATTGGGTATGTGGTGGGCAGATGATTATCATCTTTCATATAATCTATGGTAGAAATATATTTGTTTGATGTTCTAATTTCTCTTCATGTATTTATCTTATTTGGAAGTTGTTTAGAACGAAAAAGTTGCTAATTTGTGTATGGTATTCATATGTGCGCCATAGGTTTTGTGCTCACTAACACATACGACATTATATCGGGAAGAGGGACTTGCTACGGGCCTGAGGTTTGGGAGTATACAAGTGATATGTGCTTGGCACTGCCGTCTGTTACAGTACTTGTATTTTAAGAGGTATTGGAGACAATCCACATCACTCTGATATTACCAGTCTCAGGAAGCATACATAATCTTGAATTACATTCTAAAACTGGGTGAGCCTTCTTCAGAGGGACATGTCCTTCCGTTAATTTTCGTAACCATGACTTTTGATTGACATGATTTCAACCATAAGGCGTACGCTGGCGTACCAAAGTTAAGATAGTAAACGGTGATGGCTATTGAGAATGTACATTATAGCACAAAGAAGAAGTACAAACCTCAATGACCGTTCCCAGGTAATCCAGAACTGCCGGGATCTTGGCTTGCGCAGAATCAGTATAGATCTGGATTCCAAAAAGTATCAAAGATAGCATGGCAACAGATTAAGCTAATAACAACCCATCATATTTCTGTTAATCATTTCTTGCAGGTGACACTAGGCCTACTAAGTTTTAAATAACTCACAATCCGGCATTCCATATTCGAAGTTAACAGAATGGCATGTTTACCGGTTCCAAGTTCCATAAAGCACGAATAATTACTATTATCTACATGGTAAGCTCAAGTGCAATCATCGAACAAATATGAATCATAAGATAAGAGGACTTCACAAGTAACAGAGTGTTTCTTGTGCATGTTGATGTCAAATCGTCAATATCGTAACGTCATTCAGTAAACTAAGAGAGTTCAAGTAGAATGATTAAACACTCGTGTAAAACCAGCATTCAGCCACTATGTAAGGTAAATTTTGGTTGTCAACCTCCAAGAAAAAAATTATTTTGATGACTTTCTACTTGCATACAAAATTATCAGGGTGAAAACATATGGGGGTGGCTATCGATATCCAATTAAAAATCAGTTCGCACTTTACCGTACACTTCCATGGTTGTGGGTCATGCCTATATCATCCGGTGCATGTGGACGATGAAGCAGCAAAAGCCAAACAGAAAGGCAAAAAGTTCAACAAGCACAGCCAGTAGGCCATGGCCTTCTCTTCATGAGAGTTTGACAATAGAAACAATGTGGACTATGACGTGAACAAGCACACAGATTATTCAACCTGCTGAAAAGTATGCAGTGGATGTCAATGAACCTGCATTTATTGGAACTAGTAATCATTACAACACTCCACTTCCGCATGCAATGACCAAGATCTGGTCCATTCAGGTCCCACTCGCCATGCATTTTGAAGGTAGTTTGATTCAGCACCAGTATAACCACAAAATGCATATGATTCAGTCAATCTGATCACACCTCATATACCTCCAGAATCCAACTACAGCGACTAGCAAAGACCTAGAGTAATATCCAATTTGATTCAATATTTTCGATTCTGAAGTGTGAATATCCACCAATTAGCTCAGCTCAATAAAAATTGCGACTAATATTTGTAAGAATTCCGCACATCTGCCCTCTACTGAGTCTAAAAAGAATGCTTCCTAGTCCCTAGGTGAATGTCCAACTCAAATGTCATATGGCTATTCTCCATTCAATAATGCTAATAACAACAGGGTATAAGCAATATGCTTTTTCTGATTGCGTCAGTAGACAAGGTCAGACCACGGACGACAAGATGTTGAATGCCCATGCATGCTTCACAAATTTACAGAATGCAAAGAGAAATCAGAGATTGGTACATAAGTGATAAGACAATGTTTCCAGTGTCATTGTAAACGTATTTAGATATTTGACAATTCAGAGATGACTATAGGAAAACATGGTTCACCCTAAAAAATCATGTCTCTGTATTGGTAAATTCTTCGACCGTGCCAAACATTTTCCTCTAAAAAAAGTTCAGAGTCTTTCTTGCTTGATAGAAATTTTGCAAAGCAAAGTCGATCAGTTAGTGTCACCTGTTGGTGAGAAACTTTGCTGAGCCACCAATGTTCAATTTTCTTACTTCAATTAGAAAACTACTAAGGACCTTACAACAATCGCCATGCCATTTTCATGTTCCTCCCACTAGGATTAAGTTCTGTAAATATAGGTAAAGCTTCGTGTTAAAGCATCCAATTCCAAACCAATTGACAAGGAGTGGAGAGGTCGCCCAAGCTCAAATACTAGTTTTGGAGGAGATAATTAACCGATGTGGGACAAACTCCAACACTCCCCTGCACGTGCGACCCCCGACTCGCACATAGAGGTTAACAAAGGATCTGAAACACACGGATCACAATGAAACAGAGTGCAACTATGGCACAAACAAAGGGGAAAAGCCTCCGAAAATCTAGCTTTGATACCATGTTAAAGATGTTAAGTTATGGGTGTAGTGTGCAATTAGTGTATAATTAATCTCTTATGTAAATAGATTAGTAGATAAGGGTGTAATTTGTAATTAATCCTTTACTCTTGTATAACTTAACGTAATGAGAAAACAACCCTAACTTTTGGGTCTCAATTCTTGTGTTCAAGTTTTCATGGTATCAGAGCGTATTGACGTGTAGCCTCGTCAGTTTGTTTCCGATACCGACAGGCCCTTTTCTCGTCAATCTTTCTTCTCGATCCTTTGCCGTACGTCTCTTTTCCCTTCTCATTGAAGGAACCAGTTGCTGTCGTCGACCTAGCCTTTTTTTTCGGACAACAACCAGGGACACCCAGTACCTTTCCGACTTCGTCTGACCCCGCCGGAGACTCGCTGGACCTCTGCAACCTCCGGCGGACACTTTTGCAACTCCGGTGACCCTCTGTTGCACTCAGAATCCACTGGGCTATGCTTGCCAGCCTCTGGCAACCTCTGTTCTGCTTGTTCTGCTGTTCGGCTGTTTTCTGATTGATTCATCAGTGCATGTTCTGCTGTTTTTATTTGATTCAGACAAGACCCGGCCTATTCCAGCCCCTTTCAGACCTCGGTTTTGCTGTTTTAACAGTCAATCCAGTGGTAAGAGCTTCAATTTATGTTTTGGGGGCTTGAATTTGTGTTTTTCAGTGCTGAGTTGACTGGGTATTGTGTATTTGGAGTTGCTGTTCAGCTGTTAAGATGTCAGAGGATAAAAAACAGGATTCCGCTAGTGGAAAGGATGAGTTTAGTCGTGTAGGGACTTTTGATAACTGTTCTATTTGGCACATTAAGTTGGATGGTACCAACTACTTGATTTGGTCTCGTACTTTTACTTTGGCTATTGAGGCCAAAGGGATGTCAGAGTTCATTGAGGGCCCTGTTACTCCACCAGTTGAGGCGGTTGAACTCAAGAAGTTTAAATCTCAAAAATCGTTAGGCATGACCTGGTTGTTTAACTCTATGAGAGCTGATATTCACCATACTTTTCTGCTTCTTGATACTCCACATCAGATTTGGACTACTGCAATCCAAACCTATTCTCAGCAAGGTAATGATGCACAGTGTTTTGAGTTGAGGAAGAGACTCCGTACATTGGAACAAAATCATCGATCCGTCGCTGTGTACTTTGTTGACTTGAGTAGAACATGGCAGGAATTTGATTATTATCAGGGATTTCAGGCTGTTTGTGTTGTTGATACTGCTAATTGGCTGAGGAGGATAGAGAAATAGCGTGTTTATGACTTTCTTGTTGGTCTTGATATGGATTATGATCCGATTAGAGTGCAGGTGTTGGGTCCTGTTCTGTTTTCATCATTGGGAGAGGCCTATGCCATTGTTCAGCAGGAGGAGGGTAGGAGGGGTGCTATGGTGCATACTCCTACTTCTGATCGTTCTGCCTTGGTTGCCATTCTTCAGGGTCAGTTTGGTGCTAGCAGTGGACCTATTGATCTTGAGTCACTCCGGTGTGATTATTGCCACAACACCAGCCATACCAGGGATTTCTGTTGGAAGTTACATGGCCGTCCCTCTCATGGGCGAGGGGGTGGACGCGGTGGTAATGATCGTGGACTCATGCGTTCTCAGGCCCAGGCCCATATTTCGGAGTCTACAGTTGCTACCTTGCCTGATTCTGGGTTTAGTACGGGGTTCAGGCGTCTTTTGATACTGTTGGTGGTTTTTCTCAGGGGGAGATGCAAGCTCTCCGGCGCCTAATGGCTCGGGCTGATTCTCCATCTACTATAGCTCCCACTTCCACAGCAGGTCCTACTTCATCCTATTTTGCTCACACAGGTATTTCGGCTAGTGCATTTACTGCCTCTTCTGCTATTCCTTGGATTATAGATTCAGCTTCTTTAGATCATATGACAGGTTGTTCCTCTGTATTTGATTCTTACTCTACTTGTTCTGGTAAGTATAAGATCAGAATAGCAAATGGGTCATTCTCTGCTATCTCATGGAAAGGTTCCGTTCGCTATTCTCCCTCTATTTCCCTCTCTTCAGTTCTACATATTTCAAACTTTGCCACTAACTTTTTGTCCGTCAGTAGTCTTACTTGTTCTACAAATTGTTCAATGACCTTTTTTCCTACTCATTGTGTTTTTCAAGAATTGGACACGGGCAAGGTAATTGGCAGTGGTAAAGCACAGGGTGGCCTCTATTTTTTGGAGTCTGCACCTCATTCACCCATGTCATGTGGTCTCGCTCTGCAAGCAGATACGAGTTCAGCTCTTTCTATGTTACATCAGCGGCACTGTAGATTGGGTCATCCCTCTTTTGGAATTTTAGAGAAACTTTTCCCTAGTTTAATTAAGCATTGTTCTAGAGTCAGTTTTTTTTGAAGCCTGTGAGCTTGGAAAACATAAACGTTCATTTTATGCACCTATTAATAAACGGAGTGCTTCTCCTTTTATGATTATTCATTTTGATGTTTGGGTCCTTCCCCTGTTCTCTCTCTTAAAGGTTTTCGGTGATTTGTCACTTTTATTGACTGTTATTCTCGTGTTACTTGGGTGTATTTACTTAAATCAAAAAGTGAAGTCTTTTCTTGTTTTAAATCTTTTCATGCGATGGTGCGCACCCAATTTGATACTAATATCAAAATTCTCCGCAGTGACAATGGCACTGAGTATATCGATAGGACTTTTAGGGCTTTTCTAGATGAAAATGGTATTCTTTTTCAGACGACTTGTGTTGACACTCCACAACAAAATGGGGTTGCTGATCGCAAAAATTGTCATCTTGCTGAGGCTGCTCGCTCTATTTTGTTCACATGAATGTTCCCAAATATTTATGGGGAGAAACGATTTTGATTGCAACTTATCTTATCAACCGTATGTCATCCAGTGTTCAAACTCTTACTGAGTGTCTCCCTAACAGTTCTCGTGTCCTGACTCTTCCCCCGAGAGTTTTTGGTTGTGTGTGTTTTGTTCATACTCCTCACCCTTCTGGTGGCAAGTTGTGTCATAAAGCCATTAAATGTGTTTTTGTTGGGTATTCTCCTACCCAGAAGGGCTATAAATGTTATGATCCTCACTCTAGGAAGTTTTTTGTCTCTATGGATGTCACCTTTTTGGGAAACCGAGTCTTTTTACTCTCCCTCCACTCCATCTCTTCAGGGGGAGCAGCATGTTAGTCAGGAAGAGATGAGGGAGGAAGAGGTGTTTACATATCAGAATCAAGGGTAATGGTCTTTATCACTTCCTTTTCATAGTGAGGGGGAGAAGGAGAAGTCTGGAGTGGAACTTGATAGTGCAAAACAGGACATTGGTGGACGAGTGGATGGGGACAGGCGTATCAGACCAAGTGAATGGCCTACTACCTTGGCAACGTATAAAAAGAAAGGCAAATCTTCATGTGTACTGCTACCTTGCCAATCACCATCCCCTGTATCAGTTCCGAACTCTTCAGCTGACTCATCTGATAATGAATCTTCTCCCATTGAACCTCCTATTATTGATTCTGATAATCTTCATGTTGCTCTTCAGAAAGGTGTTAGGTCATGTACTCAACATCTCATTTCCCAGTATGTCTCTTATGATCGTTTATCTCCTTCGTACCATGCCTTTGTTACGTCTCTGTCTTCTATATCTATTCCACAGAATTGGCAGGATGCGTTCATGATATCTGAGTGAAAATGAGCTATGGTAGAGGAGATGACGGCTTTGAAAAAGAATGGCACTTGGGAGCTAGTGTCACTCCCAGGGGGATAGAAATCAGTGGGATGCAAGTGGGTTTTCACTGTCAAGCAAAATGCTAATGATACAGTTGAGAGATACAAGGTAAGACTTGTTGCCAAGGGTTTTACTCAAACCTATGGTATTGACAACAAGAAGACGTGTGTGCGAGCTCCACTTTCTTGTGCTGCCAATTTGAATTGGCCTCTTCACCAGTTTGATGTGAAAAATACATTCCTTTATGGGGAGCTAGAGGAGGAGGTGTATATGGATGTACCACCAGGTTTTTCTTCCTCAGCGACTTGTAGGTCGCCTAATATACTTAGCTCACACCCAACCGGATGTTACTTATGCAGTGGGGTTGTTAGTCAATTTATGCATGACCCTCGTACTTCACATCTGGATGCAGCTTATCGTATCTTGAGATATCTCAAATCAGCTCCAGGGAAAGGAATTTTGTTCTTCAATCATGGTCACCTGTGGTTGGAGGCATTTACTAATGCTGACTGGGCTAGTTCTGTGGATGATAGACGCTTTACTTCTGGCTACTGTACTTTCCTCGGGGGGAACTTGGTTACTTGGCGAAGTAAGAAGCAATTTATGGTCACCAGGTCTAGTGCAAAAGCTGAGTATAGAGCTATGGCACACGGTGTTTGTGAGCTCTTGTGGCTCCAAACCTTATTACGTGATTTGGGACTTTCTGATAATGGTCCTATGAAACTCTACTGTAACAATAAAGCTTTCATAAACATTGCTCATAATCCTGTTCAACATGACAGAACGAAACATATAGAGATTGACATGCACTTCATCAAGGAGAAGCTGAGCGAGGGTTTGATATGTATGCCTTTTGTGAGATCTGAAGATCAATTAGCTAACATATTCACAAAAGGACTTGGTAGCAAGAGCTTCCACCCCATTGTGTTCAAGTTGGGCTTGATTGATATCTTCGCACCAACTTGAGGGAGAGTGTTAAGTTATGGGTGTAGTGTGCAATTAGTGTATAATTAATCTCTTATGTAAATAGATTAGTAGATAAGGGTGTAGTGTGTAATTAATCCTTTACTCTTGTATAACTTAACGTAATGAGAAAACAACCCTAACTTTTGGGTCTCAATTCTTGTGTTCAAGTTTACACTTTGTCATATGAAACCATATTAGTTTTCTCCCTACGTGTATAGTTGACTTGTAACCCTAGAGTCTAGTCACAGTATGCATCAGAAGGAATACAATTATGGATATTATTATACTGCTACATAGCACAATGAAATAGCAAAGTGAAAAAAGTATCCTACCTCAGTAAGAAAAAGGAAGACAAACAGTTATATAACAGAATACATACCTTGTTAATGAGATGTTTCTCCGAAAATTTGAGGGATTCTGCTTCCTCCTTTGATTGGCTGGCCCTAATTTTGCTTTTCACAACCTCTAACTGCAGATAAATAATGCATTGACCAGTGATTTTGCCTTTCATTTCTCCTTAAATACCATTTTTTTTTTGTCTCAGGTTGGGCGGGGGTGAGTGTTCAAAGTTCAAATAACGCAAAATATATTTTGGGTAAATGATATCATCATGCACCATGATGGTGCAGAATGTTTATAATTTAAACATAAAAACAAAAGAGAAAAAAGAAGTAAAAATGATACAACAAGAGGCAAAAAATCAGCCAAAACAGCAACCTCTCACAGAGAGTAAAAACAAAAACGAAACCCCTCAATAATGCCACAAAGTTGAGGGGGAAAGATTCTGAAGTAATACTTGGTTCCGAGTGAATAAACTGTTATCACGCAATCTGCTTAAGTACATAATACAGTATGCAGTCAGTCCATAACTTGTTCCACAACCTGAAGACCAGGTTCATATGTCAGACAATATTAACATCCCAGTGTACAGATATCATCAGAACAACCATCCTTGGGCTTAGTGTGACACCATTTACTGTGGTTGTTTGCCAAAACTACTACAGATTTAACTTCTGGTAACATTACTATTTCCTACGCCAACTTAAATAAAATTCAGGATCTTCAAGAACGTAAAAACACAAACAAATTTAGATCACCTCGCGAAATAAAGCATTGATTTGTCTCATGTCCTTCTCTGCCAAATCCAAGAAGACCTGCAAAGAAGTACAGGTAACATGAAACAAAGGTTAAAAAAATGAAAAAGAGCAAACTTAAGTGTAGCTCTTTTAACATAAGGTAAACTAGATTGATCTCCCCTGATGTATCAAAAAATTTCATGCACCTCCCCTGTCAGACTACCGGCCAAAGGCCTTCAATGGAATGTCTTATTTGACCAATTTACCCTTTAGTTTGACAGGGAAGTTTTTCTGGAAATCAACTACGCCTTTACATTTGTACAATCAATGCCTGCTGTTTTTTTTCCAGTGTATAAATCTCTTTTTGTTGACCTAACAACCAGTGAAGGACACCCAGCTTTTCACAACCCACGATACTACTGACCACCACCATGCTACTGCAATCCACTATCATTGGTCTCCTCCACGACCCCTGCCAACCATTGTCCATTGCTGACCCTCCCTTCATGATGTCAACTTCAAATCCCATTGCCACCACTACAGAGGGGCTACCAGTGATGACAGAACCACCACTGCAGAACAGCAAATCAAACTCTTCTCTCCTCAAACCAATTTCACCGGCCCAGGTCTCTCTCTCTCTCTCTCTCTCACACACACACACAGAGAGAATATAGAGCTGGTTTGAGATGGATCAGAAACTCTAGGGTTGTCATATGATAAATCAGAAATTGCAATAGCGTGCTGCGTGGTGAATCAAAAAGGTTCAACACTATTGTTGTCTTCATCTTCGAGAGATCAGACTGGTTTTAGAGAGCGGAGGAGAGACAAATGGGGAGGGGCAAGAGAGATGGGTGGGGAGTGTTAGAAGTGTTTATTAGAATAAGTGGGTTCGTCCCACATCGCCAATCTAATGTACATGTAACTCTCCAGAGTAATATAAATATGTGTGTGTGTGTTAGGGTGATATATACCCTATACTCTTCTCTCTCTCTCTCTCTCTCTCTCTCTCTCTCACTAATATCATGGTATCAGAGCGTCACCTCTATCTACCACCATGATCGCTGTCATTCATCTGTTCACCATTACTGAAACCTTAATCCACCATAACCGAAACCCTAATCCACCATTACCGAAACCCAAAACCTGTTAGACCACTATTACCGAAACCCTAACTCTGTTCTACCCTAACCCACCATTACCCAGCTCTCGTAAGCCATCAAAACCCCTGAACCCATGCTCGAAACATCCCTCCTATCCCCGTCTGCCATCAAAACCCCTGAACCCATGCTCGAAACTCCATTTCGAGATCTGAATATCCAGAAACGTAACTTGATAATCCAGTTTGGAGTTCCAAAACCCTAAAACGCAGATCGAAACCCTTGTTTGAAGCTCGAAAATCCTTTAGCCGTGGTCGGAAACCCTCTTGCTGCTCTGTTCTCGTGATTGCAGACCCTCGTTGTTCTATCTTCATCATCATCAGTGGTTCAATCATCTCGATTGGGTGTCAGTGTGCGCTATTGATCTGATGTAGTAAGATCTGTCTTCGCTTTGTGCTGTATTTGGGCCTGTTACTGCTCTGTTATGTCTCTTGTTCCGCTGAGTTTGTCGATTATTACTTCTACTGTGCGGGTGTTGTTCTCGTCGTGGACTTATGTTGGCCAGATTCATGCTGATATGTTGGATTGTAGTGGTGTTTGGTTTGAGCAGTGACAGGTTCATGACTATTGGTTGATTCGGTTGGTTGCATACTGGTCATTTATTAGTTATTTTTTTGTTGGTTCTTATTGGTTGTTGCCTCTCCATTGTTCGGTAAAATGTCTGAGAAGAAATCAGATTCTGATTCTGGTACTGTTTCGGGCTCTAGTTCTACTATTGTTGGTAGCTCATCGAGTGGTTCTCGGTCTCGCGAGAGGCGCCCTATTACCTCCACACCATTAAATGGGGGCAATTATGTTCTTTGGGCTAAAGACGTTGAGTTGTATTATATGGGTGAGTCTGAGGACTCCTATTTGACTGATGTGCCTCCTGCTACCGATGGACCCACATATAGGGCATGGAAAGCGGTTGATGCTCGTATTCGTTCAAAGTTATGGAATAGTATGACGGAACAAGTTGCGCTGATGTTATGTGATACAGCTAAAGAGGTGTGGACACAGGCAAAAGAATTGTATTCCGGTGTAGACAATCTCCGTCGCACATATGACCTTCATCGGTCTTTCTTTGCAATATCTCAGGGTGATGATTCTTTTGAGGATTATTATGCCAAGTTCCGGTGCATTTGCTATGAATTGGATATCTGTGAGCCACTTACTGCTGATATTCAGGTTATGCGGAGCTAGCGTGAACGTATGAGGGTTACTCTTTTTCTATCCGGTGCATCATCGACCTTTGGTCCTGTGGGTAATTAGATTTTGGGGACTCGTGACTTACATCCTCTCAGCGAGGTTTTCAATCGTCTCCGTCAGTCATCGTCTATTTCTGCACCCACCCCTGACCGTTCTGCTCTGACTTCCGCTGTTTCTGATAGCTCTGTGTTCTCAGTCAGCCGTGGCCGTGGTCGCGGCCATGATTCTGGGTTTAGTGGTCGTGGCCGAGATTTTGGCACTCGGTTGTGTACTTACTAGCCGAGATTTTGGCACTCGGTTGTGTACTTACTATGAGGGGACCAATCATTTGGTGGACCAAAGGATACTGGACATTTTCCTCAAGCTCATTAGGCCGCTGTCTCTGAGGATCTTCTACCGATAGTGTGGTTATTTCAGCTGAGGAGTACAAGCGCCTATTGTCGTTTTAGACTGCGACAGGACCCTCAACTGTTATGCTCGCTCAGACCGGTCCATCTATTGCTTATATTGCCTCCTCTCCTTGGGTTATTGACTCGGGAGCTACCAATCTGGTACGCCTACTTTACATCGTCACTTTGTCTGTGTTGATGTCACGTTCAATGAGTCCTTGCCATATTACTTGGATCCTGTTACTACCTGTAATCTCCTTACATTTGAGTCTGTATTACCTATGGCTGTCCTAACAGGCACGGTTCCACAAAACCCTTTGCAGGTATATGTTCGGCGTTCCAACGCACCAACACTAACCCAGCCTCCACCTACAACCCAGCCTCCGACACTAACCCAGCCTCCACCTATAGAACCCTCTCAGCCTTGCCGAACCATCTTCGCCAGCACCTCCGTCTTCCCCCCCCCGTCGCCAGATCCGCCTGCTCGTCGATATCCGACTCGTGAGAACCGCCACCCGCTGATAAAATATGATTTTTCTAATTGTTCTAGCACTTCTCATCCTCTTTCTCGGGTTATCTCTTATGATCATCTCTCTCTAACTCTTCGTATTTTCACTACTACTGTCTCCTCCGTTTTTGTTCCTACCACTGTTCATGAGGCATTATCCCGGTCTGAGTGGCGAAAAGCTATGGAGGATGAAATGTTTGCTCTTCATAATTATGGCACATGGGAGTTGGTTTCTCTTCCTTCTTGTCAAACTCCTGTTGATTGTCGTTGGGTCTATACTGTCAAGTATCTTCCTGATGGCACTATTGAGCGTCACAAAGCTCGCCTAGTTGCCAAAGGCTACACCTAGACTTATGGTGTTGATTATTCAGCTCTCTCGTTGCCAAGCTTGGCTCTGTGCGGATTCTTATTTCTCTTCCCGCCAATCTTGGTTGGCCGTTGTTCCAACTCGATGTCAAAAATGCCTTTCTCCATGGCGATCTCCAGGAGGAAGTCTACATGGAGCAACCACCTGGGTTTGTTACTCAACGAAAATGAAACAAAAATTGGGACACATTTGAGCATGTACAACACATCTCCAGTACATGTCCGTGTCAGACACAGATACGTGAGGCTGACCAACGTGTCTGCTTCTTTAGTTTGTGATGTACCTTCCTTTATGATGGGGGCCATACTTGTTTAAGATAACTGCAACAATTCAAACAGCCCATGTTTGGTTTATTGTGAACTCTATTCGTGTTCACTCAAGTTCTTCCACACATCCACTTCACTTTTTGAGAACATATTTCTCAGAGTACAAAAAAAAAATGGAAGATAAGTGCAAGAAAATTTTTGTGACTGTAATTACCCGGCTCCTTTCTGTATCTTTTAATGATGGATATCACCAACATTTAGTTTACAGATGATAAGAGAGCTTATGCTTGAGCCAATTCTCTCATCCAACTCAGATATGGAGAGACAATAATGTTTCACAAAAAGGCTTTTGAACTGGTTTGTAAGGAGTCGGGGAGTGGGTTTCAGGTGAGGACGTTGGTGGTGCACAGTGATAATTGTGGGTGAGCCACTAGAAGGTGGAATGAAGGGGGAAGAAAGTCAGAAACTAAAGATCGATCTGCAATGTGTTTAGAGAGCATGCTTGTCTTTATAAGGTGGGTCAATGAGGGCTTTAGCCTTTTACACATGGATATGAAGGGCACAAAAGTCTCCACTATAGAATTAAGGGCAAACAGGAACTGAGTTTGAAATCCCTGCTGAGCTCAACAATTTCCATCCACCATTGTAACAGTCCTTTAACAAGGTAATCTGTAACCAAGAAGAGAAGTACAAGGGTGGGCAGTGATATTTCAAAAACCATGGGGTAGGTATCTGTAATTGTCAAAATTGCTAAGGAAGTCGGCATAATTAACCCTCTAACATACTAATCGATGTTCTAAATTTGTAATGAATGCATAAAGTTAATTTCAAAAACTCATCCTAGAGATGAGCTGGAATGGATTTTCTTGATGCAATGGAGAAAGCTCAGCCCCCAAGCATGACAACATAACTTTGTGTACAAAAGCCACCACTTTATGCATATATCACCAAGAAAAAACACCTCCCAGCACACTGTTCACACGGACCAACACTGGGTATTGTTCTAATATCATCATCAGGAGTGTAATCCAATCATATCAGGCTTTTACCATACCATGAAGTTCACAATGCCACAGCAGCTACACCAAGCCACTTACTGAAAACAAGTACCACCCATACAGTTGAAAGGATTAGTACGGACAGCTGCTATGTATTAACACACATAATGCAGCAGACATGATGAGTGTAAATACTCCTCACCAAATGACCAACGGGTATATTGTACCTGTTGCCTGCGCTTCACAGGAAGCTCAGAAAGAACATCCCTCTTGAGTCTGCGGATCATCAGAGTTGCTTTCATCAAGTTGTGAAGCTCCTCATGATTACTGGCACCTTGATACACTCCAAATATACCCTAATGAATTATCATTATGGGCAAGTAATGCAGTCACTATGAGGTATCAAAACCAATCTATTAAAAATCATATAGCTGGATAATAGACTGAAACTACTAACTTACACCTTTGCAATATCGGTTACCGAATTCATGGACATTCTTATATACGTTGGGGTACAAAGCTTCCAGCTGCCAAGCAAAAAAAGGTCATGCACAAACATAACCATATTATCTGCAGATTTATTGAAGTTAATGCTACATGTGGTAAACTAACATAAATTTACCTGTTTAAACAACTCAATCGGTCGGGATAAAGCAGGAGTTCCACTAAGCAATATTGCATATTGAGCTTTCTACAATCGATAACTTGTAAGTTTGATAGTCATGGAAAATATGCGTGCATCCCCACGAGAGAGAGAGAGAGAGAGAGAGAGAGAGAGAGAGAGAGAGAGAGACCTGTAATATTGGAAGCGAAGCACTTGTTCGCTTTGCTTGGCCATTCTTCAAGAAATGTGATTCATCTGCAATCACAACCTGAATAGACATATCATTATTGATGAAAACATTACTAGCTCTCTGTTTGCCCCCGACATAAAGATTTAAGGTGTCCGCAACAGTAGAGATACTGTACGAGTATTTTCAAAGATGTAAAGCTATTGTAATGGTCATGCAAAGCATCTGCGATTTATATTGACCAAAGTGAAACAAATAAAAGAAAGAGGTACTATAGGGATTGATCTACTCCCCACCTGGGGCAGCTGGATTCCAAGCAAAGTCAAAGTTGGGGCAACACTATCTACTGAAAAAGGTCATGCAATAACATGCATATCAGAACATGTGTTCCCTATTAGGCTCCTTCAGTTGTCAGGTCCTTAAGGTGGGAAAGCTGTTCTCGGGAGATGTGAAGGAAAAGGAGACTCATAATATCTTGCGTGCGCTCATTAGATATCAAAAGTTTGCAAGAAAGCTCAAAATAGTAGACATGGACACAACACCAAGACTACTATGGGATAAAAATGTCAAGGACATGGAAATGTGAAAATTACAATTGCATTTCATACGAAATTTTACTATGAGGAAAAATTTGTTCAAGTTTGTTCTTTATGAATTGCGAATATCTGCAAAATGAAGCCCAGTAAGCATAAGCCTCCAATAAATGTTGCAACGACTCTCTTTCCATTTCTCTTCTTCAGAACGAACTACCAAAATTCATGGTAATCTGAATTCTGAACGAGAGGACTCAAAAGTTTGATAATATATATGCTTTTTTCCCTAAAATGTATCTTTGTTGTGCTAAATTGGTTTGACCATGTGTACGACAATCAACCCTTTCAGAAATAACTTCAGATACCATAAGCACAGACCTTTTGCTGCACGTAGTTAGTGTGTCATGGTTAACATGTTGGAAGTAGACAAAGCGACTTAGAGAGAGTAACTGCTATATACCCCTTGCATAGTAAGTAGAAGTACTATCAAGATGGTCCCCGTCCAAGACCCATATAATTGACTTTCAGACAGCACAACAAAAAGCAAAAGGTTTCAAAGGTAGTTCACATTGAAATGAAATCCACAACACAGCAGGCTCATCATTGGGATATAGCGGAACAATGAGAAAATGAAAAAATCAGAGTGCAATTTCTCATCTCCGTTTGGAGCTTGACTCATCCTTCCCTACTCCCAGCACTCTGTGGTGGCTCCACAGAAATCAAAAGCTGAAAACACACACACTTCAGCCAACTCAGGCTGTTCTCCAAAAGTAGTGCCAGATTGCCCTGTTTTCAGGGGTGGGATATAGATACAATCCTCTTGGTTACTTAAAACATGGTCATGATTGAAGAATACGAGACAACTAGACATGAATCTGTAAGGGAATGAAAAAAAAAAAAACCAAGTTGTGGATACATGTTTCTGACTCAACATGTCATAGCACAAATTGAAGTGTTTGGGAAACATGATACCAGAAAGTCAGATGGAGACATTGTGCAAGATAGCATGTGTCTAACCCCACTAGTCCACTTCTAAAGTTCTTAACCCCTCTAGTCCACTAATAATTCTAATGACAAAACTACCCTATGTAAAAGAAACAAGGGCCTTGTTTGGCTAACACAAAAAATGTATTTTTCTATTTTTTTCGATCTTGTTGCAACTACGTAACCGCCACCACCGCCACCAATGCCAACATATAATGTTATATGTGTGACAAAAATTTCTATTCTCTTTTTTTTTATTCTGTTTTGAGCCTTTCCCTTTTTGAACCTGCCACCTCTTAACATATAACGTTATATGTGTGACAAAAATTTCTCTTTTCTTTTTTTTTACCTGTTTTGAGCCCTTCCCTTCTTGAACCCGCCACAACTTAACATATAACGTTATCTGTCCCAATTTGCATTCTTGTCTTATGTTTGGTACTCCATCAACAAAAGTGCACATATAATCTTATATGTCCCAATCTATCCTCTATACGTTATATATTAATATCTGGAACGTATTTTTTGCCAACACAAGCACATATAATATTATGTGTGTATTTATCAAAAAATAATAATAATATTATATGTGTATATCTGAACTGAACTTTGTACCATGCCAAATATGTTCTCTGCATGTTGAAAAAATGCACATATAAACTTATATGTCTTGACGCAACCTTATCAGCGTCACTGTCTTTTTCCTCGTCAAATCGGACGGCACTCACCAAATCCGCAAACACAGCCATCCGAATCAATACATCTTGGAATAAAATTATCTTGAACATACTGTCATGTGTCTATTAAAATTATACTCGCATGTCGATTAGCCCTTACGGTGTACTGGGCAAATAGTTATTGTTAATGATCAAATGTTTTATGCTACTGTGATGTTTTTCATTCGGATAGAAAAGGATCCGCTTACTTGCCGTCATTGGTTTACTACTGTGGGCTAACAAAGTGGATGTAGTATTGTAACCATTTTTTCTTGCTTTGTTTATTGCCCATTTGCTACTGCAGTAAAGAGATCCATGATCTCTGACATTGGTTTACCAACTCCTCCCCCAACCTCACTGCCGCCGCAACCGTCTCCTCCAACCCACCTTCCACCGCCTCAACCACCCCCATCCCCTCCGCCGCCGCCGTCGTCAAGTACTTCGCCGCCCTCAACAGCACTCCCTCCTCGCCGCTGGCGACCCGATCTTGCTCCGTATCACCGCCACAAACCACGCCGGGACAGGCAGCCCGATGTCCATCTCACTCATGTACAAGAACCCCCGGTCCTTTCGCATCAGGACGTAGTCGTGGGAGAGGGCGAGGATGTAGCCGGCGGCGGAGGCGTGGCTGGTGACGGCGGCGATCGTGGGCACGGGGAGGGACATCAGGTCGACGACTGGGGAGCAGAGCTTGGAGGCCATGAGTTTGAGAGAAAGAGGAGGCTGTGTTCTAGATTTGTTTGTGGTCTAGGGTTTCTCTCTATATGATAGCTTATATAGGAGGACATTTTTGCCTTGGTTTAATTTTTTTTTTGAAAGAAGTGGACTTAAGGCCTTACTAAACTATATTGGTGGACTAGAGGGGTTACAAATATTAGAAGTGGACTAACTGGGTTACAAGTTTTCTATAGTGGACCTTAGACTAATTTTTTAAAGATTATAATATTCAAAGTACAACATGTGCTCACCTTAAATTTCGATGCCATTAGAATGTTTTGCAACTTGGGAACAACGTCGTAAGATAAAATATTGAACATGCCATCAAGATGAATAGAGCCCTTGGTATTTGAGTGTACTATTGTGAATCCAGCCCTGTTTGACCCACCACATTGAGACAAAACCACCTGCCAACAGATCTACATTAGAATAAATATTCCAATAACTGCACATCTTAGAAAGCATCTCTCTCCAACGAGTACTTTTATTATCCACATAAATAGCATCAGACTTTTGTTGGGTTTGCATTTGAGAAGGCATGGTTAGTCTTATGTGGATTTTGGTCAGATTATCCTCGTAATCTGAACCAACCCATGTAAGAGGCAGCATAAATGAAAAAAACTGTGCACGCAAAAGAAATGTTTTATTCCTTTTTTAGCTCTCCAGTTCAGCAGCTATTAAGCCATCCAGGAATTCAAATTGCAAAGAAAAGTTATCACATGACGAAAAGCCTCATAATGCATACGTTCAGATAACACTTGAACTAACATAATTTCAATCTCCATAACTTCGAAGTAAAATGATTATGAGACGTCTAATTCAATTCTGGCTTTCAAGTGAATAGAACATGAGTGTTGTAACTTGTTTCTAATGTGATGGAGAGACCTGCACACGTAGGCAACTGAGGCACACATCTCTGTTAGTAGTCCTGAAGAAGGTTGACCCATCAATGTCAAATCTAAGACACAATATAGTTGCATTTTACTCTCTAATAGGAAACCAAAATGTTAGATTTTCTAATATAGAAGCAAAAACCAAGTCAATTAACTGCTCGTACGCCTTAAAGGAATGAAAAACCGCACTCTTTACTTTGATACTAAACTTAAAACATAAACTAAGAGAGAATATATAGGGAGGTCTTTAATTCCTACATATGGCTCGATTTCTCGACTCTAGCTGTTAAAATGTAATGGGATTCTTTGTTCTAAAAAACAATCCAAATCCAATTGACTCAAACTCATTTTGTAATTCACAAGTTCATTGAAATTTGCAAGGTTGTTAAAATTGGGATTATATGTGGAATTGCTAGGAGGAACTCATGGATCGAGAATGGTAGGATTCCACATCATATTCTCCCCTGATTGTAGAAAACTCGTCCTCAAGTTTTGCTGCGTTGGGGTAATCATTCCATGAATTTTGGTCTTCTAGCAGTCAATTGATAACTCTTTTTGTTTTAGGACACTGGAAACTTGAGCAATAATAGCTAGTAAAGGTATTGGACAAATAGCCTCTTGTCTTGCACTCCTGCACAACTTGACACAGATCGCCATATTCTAGGGATGATTTCGTTGAATTCCACTCAACGTTATCAAGCATTTCAATTTCTAAATTTGTAAAGCTACCAAGCATTCATGATTGATAACTCTAGCTCCATCTTTAAGCCTTTTAATTCACTAAATTCATCAAGCACGGGTACGAGATCCTCACTTTTCACCTTGTGATCAATCAAGATAAGACAAATCAACGTCTAGGAACACATCATTCAATCTGATCTCAACAGAACGGATATTTTCATTTCTTTGTAGGGTACTCATGGAAAAACAAAACTGTTCATCGGTCCTCTCCTTGATCTTTCATTTATTGACTGCATTGTGATTTTTAATGCAAAAGCATGAAAACTCAGCAGATAAAATCAAAGGCTCTAACACCAAATGATGCAGCACAACAGGGCTGCAATGCTCAATGATGCAGTCCAGAGCAGAAGAAAGATGCCGGAGATGCACATGAAAACAGCAAAGGGGTTGTACCGTTGTAGTTACCCTTTAAGGGTTGTAGAGTGAGTAAACTCTACTCAAGATAATTTAATTCCACAAAAGAGCGACTATCACCAGACTCATAGAACTTATATAGTTATGATACCTCTGTGCACAACTGGTATATCGCACCTTAAGAAAAAAAAATTAATTCTTCCTAGTTCCAAGGATATGCAGTCAAAGGGTCATGTAGAACTTTTAGACTCCATAGAAAGACTTCCCGAGTGCTTAAGTTCTGTCCAAACTAGAGAACATAAACTTCATCCATAACTTATCCCCCAAAATTCTGCCCAAACTAGATAACATAAACTTCATGCATAACTTATCCAAAAAAAAAGATCAAACAACAATCTGCCTAGAACTTGAGTACTCATTTAAGACACCCTAAAAAATGGAAGTCTTCATTCTGCACCTATATGTCCCAACCATGAATGATAGTCCGCAGTGTCTCAAGTCAAATCAAAAAGGAAAGCAATGCTCAATATTTCATGTGTGAACGAAAAGGTAACATAACTTCGAACAGAGCTACAGCATACATACTAGTATATCTGAGGAAGGGATATTCAGCCACTGTTGAATCATCTGTAGTGAAAGTCACAAAAAGTATATCAAATTAGAGTGCAGTTTTTCACATTCAAACTTCAACAGGAGCATATGATAGGAGGGCAACATACAGAAGCCCAATGCAGCCTCAATGAGGATGGGGTAAGAACAAGAACCGGCCAGGCATCACGGATGCAAGTGGTCACAGCGATAGCCTGGAGACATGGAAAGGAAGAAAGCAAGAACAAGAGAGTGTAAAAAACGTTTTGCATTCATTGAAAAGATCCCTACATGAGTCAGCTACAAAACCTAGACAATTTTAGCACACGCATGTATCACATTTCAATTTTCAAGTACCATCTTCGCCATATTCTGTTACATCCCAAGCACAAATTTGCAAGAGGAAAAAATGCATTATGGAGTAAGGTCATGGAGTTAAGAGTACAGACCCAACATCAGTGTATAAGAAAATCTAGGCTCTCATCTCATGCAACACTAATGGGCAAATGAATTAAAAGCTAGCACCATAAAAGTTAAAAATTACTTCTTAGGAAGAAGCACGGCTGTGTATTACAGCTAAATTCAAGAGAACTTCAACTCAAAAGACGAAATGCCTGAACTAAAATCACCAGACATAAACTCCAAACAACTTTACCTCAAAAAACAGGGGGCAAAACATAGTTGCACAAAGCGGGAGTGGGGACGGGAGCGGAGACGAGGGAGGGGATGATCATAGAAGTGCGGGAGCGCCATTGGGAGCGGTTAGGAAAATTATTAAAATTATAGATATTTTTATGGATTTTTATATAATTAAATGTCAAAATGAAAATATTATTCTACCACATACCAACCAACCAACCAAACCAAGCCTTAAGTCCCAATCAATTGGGGTCGGCTACAAAATCTTTTTTCTCTATTGAGCTCTGTCAAGGACCACTTGTTCATTATTCTACCACATAAAATATTATTAAAATTATGAGCTTCTAGTTAAATTACAATATTTTTAATGTAGCACATGATTACAGCTTAGAGCTGTTGTGCATATTAAGTAGGCGTAAAAGTTAAAGGCATTATTATGACTCTAGAAGGTTAAGATCAGATGTGCACACGAACAAGAACAAAACTCCTTTAAAAGGTACCAATTGCAGCTCGAATTGTAAGTGTCTCAACCGTTTTTTGGGTGTAAGTTTCCGTATTGGTTAGGAACGAGTTCCCATCGTCATTGGAACGAGTTTCTTGGAGTTTCCTCCTCCGAAACGCGGAAACGCGTTTCCGTCGAAGAAATGTGGGCATAGTTGAAGGTTCCTGCAACTAAGGGGCAAAAAGGGCTGCCAATCTTAAATCGTATATTTACTTACCTTTGCTTTCAAAATAGATTCCTATCATAACTACCCAAAAGTCTAAAGAGCAATATTTCCAAAGAGGGTATCTATAATAACGTTATTTGAATATAATTTATGTACCCCCAAGAGAATGCGATAATAATCATAGAAAGTAACATATTAACTCTTGTAGGTTTTGTAGCTCTTGTGATGCATTTCTTAATAACACTTACTCGAAGTTCTTCTTTCTCAATCTTTTTTGGTCATAAAAGCGATACGTATCATCATAACACATCCAAATGCTAAGGACAAAATAAATACCATCTTCTCTAATAAGTAAAAAGTTTATCGAAACCTTGAATGAGTGAAGACAAAAACAAATCCAAAGCTAATAAAATCTGAAGTCCAAAGCATAAAGTTGTCAAGTTATCAATTGTCCCAAAAGTTTAAACTGTTGGGAAATGGGCCCAACAATGTATATCAAGCTATTCAAAACCCTCCTCTACGACAAAATGCAAAAGGGAGAAACATAATGCCAATGGAAAATACATGCAAACAGAGAGACTTGAACCCAAGACCTCTCGCAACTTGAGCTATGATACCAATTACCATGTTAAGTTACCAATTGTCCCAAAAACTTAAGTTGTTAGGAAATGGGCCCAACAATGTATATCCAGCTATTCAACAAAAATTAGAGCCAAAGATGTGATCCTAACTACTAGAAGATGACAATCAAATCTTCAACTCATAAACCCCAATAGATGCAATCTAGATCTCATGATTGATGATGCATTAGTGCAATATCACGTCATCTCCTGTAACAAAGCGGATGGCGGAACAATTTAAAACACTTTATTTATTGGTGTAACTCAAACAAACTAGGGCACTAGGTATGCAAACATGACTATAGTAGGCGTATGGTGGAACAATTCAAGCATCTCCATCTCTCTCTCAACAGCACCCCGTGTTAGGACTACAACTGTACTATTGACAATGAGTCAATGACTTGCATTGTATGTAAGGTGTAAATCAATCCACATCCATTCAGGAATTTGGGACGGGGAAGCTCATACATGCTCCATGGACTTGAAGCCTTCAGAGTAGCATCAAACATTAAAGGACATCAAGGCAAGGCTAAGGATGAACTCGAGAGAAAAGTTTCATCGGTAAGGATGTTCAAGTATCAAGAATACAAAATGCCTAAGGTAAAATCACCTAGGTTCAAGGTTTAGATCTTCGAAGACATCTAGGCTAGTCTTGGTCAACCAAGTCTAAGATTGCTTAACCATTTTTGTAGTATGGCCCCTCAAGTTCAAAAGACCTAAACTTGGGATCTAGTTGAAATACTGAAGCAAATAATGCTGATAAAAAATGCAAGTACAAAAGTAAGCCACTTGCCATTGGAAAATGCCTACAACTTTTATCACCATCATCTCAAATGAAGCTTGTTACGGATAGAATCCTACATTGCTTGGGTATGAATGTGAGATCTCTTGGTATGATGTTGGGACCCCTCCAACTAATAGCTTAGGTTTTCGGGTTGGACATCAAGTTTCTACTTGGTATAGAGTGGGTCCATTCCACCCCACATTTTCAAAAAAATTACACTTCACCCCCCCAAGAAAGGCTACACCTAACAGACCTTAAATGCGACTGCACGTGAATAGGATGTTAAGGAATACAATCCCACATTGCTCGGCTATAGAATTGGTGATCAATTAATATGATGATGGGATCTCTCCACCTAATGCTTAAGCTTTTGGCTTGGATATAAAGTTTCTACAAAGCTAACACAAGGAATTAGAACACAAGCAATAGTGCCCTCAAAAGAAGAATGAGCAATTATTTCAGAAATGGCATAAGAGTAAGTAGGGTCCATTGCCTGAAGGGTCTTTCCCAACCCCATTTCATCTGCAAGGAGGACACGCCCTCCATGTTGCAACACAAACCTGAAAAGAAAAAGGCTATCAGTATCTTAATAGCTGCAAACCTGCAAGAATAAAACAAATGACGTCATTCTAGAGAAAAAATATAGATTTCACCAAACAATCATCTAATATAGAAAGACCCTATACTATGTGAAAAGCCAATTCTCACCTAACACCATCGCGCTGAAATGGCAAAAGTTTTGATTCAACATTTCCCGGAATCATGTCATATCGATCTGGAAATATTTTTGAAAATATAAATCGTATCAACATATAGGTGACGAACCCAAATAAGATAGGGTCGTGTTAATCAACCACAATACATGTAGTTAATATGTACAATGAACGAGATTGCATATAAAGACTATAATACCCATAAGCAAAATTGCTCCACGGCACTCCCCCTCGAGCTAGAGAGTATATGTGGAAGCTTGTCCCTATAGGTAATTATCACCTCAAAACCTAGTAAATGAGGTTAGGTAGCCTTTCCCTCACTGTCAATTTGTTTTACACTAAATTTACTCTGGGCAAGACTATGATTGATTCCCTCCCTTTTTTGGGACAAAATTGCACTTTGTTTCATTGTGATCCCTATGTGCTGAATCATTTCTTTATCTCTCCACATGAAACCGAGGGCTGCACACGCGGGGAAGTGTTAAAGCTTGTTCAACATCGAGTAATTAACATCTCTAAAGCTAATATGAGCTTGGGCTCTTCACTCATTGCCAATTGTTTACGAGTTGGATGCTTCAATACATCTCAAACAATACCAAATGTTACCAAATAAAAGGGAAATCATTGCGGAATAGAGTTTTTTATACCATAATGTCTGCTGCTATACCCATATCTGGGGAGCAAGGAACTTGTGTAACCATTAATCAGAGCAAGGAGGCATTGTACTGCAAAATTGTTCAGGAAGGGAGGTCGCATTTGACTTCTTGGAGAAAGATCCCCAATTCTATTGAGAATTGGAGGATAGTTGGTGCATGGGAACGTAATGGCTATATTTACAAATCTTGCTAGTTTTGTGGTGTCGCCAGTTTCGTTTTCTTTGTTGGATGTATTAGTGTTTTTGGGCTTGTGTAATTGTTTTGTGCCTATTCTAAACAAGAGGTTTTTAGTTGTGGATTCTCAAGGCAATCCTCTTGATCCATGGTTTTTGGTTGGTGTGTTCTTAACAAATTAACCTAACCAACACAACAATACCAAATATTCCATAAAAAACTTATGTTCTTTTTTTTTTTAAGATCAAAAAACTTATGATGTTTACATTGAGGTATAGGGAAAGAGAATCGAGCAAGTTGTGTTCCAATCAACACACAAGGAGTAACCGCCACACCCCTCTCCACCTATCTCAAACCACAAGACAATCCTCTACAATATTCTCAGTGCATTCAGGGAACATTGAACTTGAAGCAAGGTGAATCGCAGCACGACAATAAAAGGTCATAGACTTCTCAAAAAATGCTATATCTCGAAGAAGATGTTTCACCCACATAAGCTTAGAGGAAGTACGTGCATAGGCCTAATAACGACCTTGCAACAACTCTTGGCTTCTTACTCTTCCAACAAATAAGATTCCCACCAAAGAAGGCATACATCGGTTGATCCACAGTCTGATGGTGCCCTTTCACAGTTTGAATCATTGAGGCCTCAACACAGAGTGGCCATGATCTGTCGTCAACAACATAGGTGACCATACAGATATGTGTGATTAGCAAATGAAATGAAGACCTTAATATGTGGAATCGTGGATAGAGAGCACTAAGCTGTGGTAATTCCTTCCTAGTACCCTTCCATGTGCATAACTTTTTCTACATGGTTCCAAAGGTTTGGTTATTGTTCTCAGAGTCTGTGCATCCCAATCATATAATGTATCCAAATATACAACCGCAAGCTGGTTGGTCAGCACAACAATCACATAACCTATAAAGGCTATAATATAAGCTAGTCGCATCCATGCGCATTTGAAAGCTGTGATTTACCCCGAAGATCTGGAACAGCAGAGGCAGCAACGATAGCATGCCGCACCAAGGGATCTAAACTCTCTACCTGGAAGATCAGGAATTAGAAGGTGAAGGATGAAACAGTAGTGCAAATTCTAAATAACCACACAAAAAAAACATGGTTTGTCGAGTCATTAAGCAACGGCAAGTCCAAACACAGCCTAATCACATTTCCAGATAACTATAAAGCTTGGACAACTTGTGGGGAAAAGAGAAATCAATTACCTCAACTTTAAAACCAGATAGTTCAGTTAATACTTTTTCTGCTGATGACAAAGATGAAATGGGGAGCATCCACAACCTGCAAATTGAGAGAAAATCAACAACTTAAGGCTGCACTCTGAGAACAAAGCAAAATCGATAAGAAAGCAAACAACACTTTGATCTCTTCCATGCGTGCACACACAGACAGAGCAGACCTCTCCTTTGCATTCCAGCTAGCTTTGGAGATCTTGCGGAAGGCTCCTACAAGTACCTGGTGGAAGATTAAGTAAAGTGTTGACGGGACGATAAAAGAATCCACATAAATCATTTCACGGGCAAATCAACAATTACCTGGTCATATAGAAACTTTGCAGCGATATTTCCAGTAGCATGTAGAAAAAACTTAACAGAGAGCACTGGTTGAGAAGAAAAAAATGACAGCGTTAAGTAAGAAGAGGAAGAACTGTATGAGAAGAACAAACAATGGAAGGCAGCGTAAACAATCAGAAGTAACTCACTGGTTGCTTTTGGTTCTGTTGATGCAGTTAATATTCTAGATGCAGAAGGTGAAGCATCTACCTGCTTTACACACTAGGGGTAAATAAACGAGCCAGCAACCCAAATTAAAAAAAAAAAACATCATCCAAATGTAAACTGAAGACACCTCTCCGAGCGTAGAATCGTTGTACATATACAAACAGATATATATATATATATATATAAACACACACGTACACATAAACCTATGACCACACGAAACGAAATAACGGCGGAATATGTTGGAGAGGGAAAAGCGAATATGGTGAAACTATGAAAGAATTGACCTTGTTTTTAGGACAAGACTCGGCAATGGGAACGGAGTGAGAGTATTGGCACTGCGGGTTAAAATGAGCAGAGTGGTGTTGTTGCTGCTGCTGTAGTTGTTGTCGACTGTGAGAAGGAATTGACGAGGAAGTACTGGTGGCAGCAGCAGCAGCAGAAGAAGAATTGCGCTGAGCAATCTGTTTGAGAGCGTCCCGCTCGAGGGAATCGAGCTCGTCGGTGCTCAACTCCCAATCATCCAATTCCATTGCATTTCCCCACGGCTCTTCGGATGAATTGTGCCACTGGGTAAGATTAAATTCCAGAACTGGGATACGTACTAGCCTACTAGGTATTGGGATTTTGTATCAGGGGCCTGCCCTGTCCTCACTTTACTTTTCAAAATTGAATTGCTCGTTTATAGCATATTTTCCTTTTTTATAAGGAAAAATAGTTATGGTACACAGTATATCTAAATTATGATAATTTATGATTTTTACTATGCCGATTTTTGGTTTTCTAATGCATATTTATGTTGCTAATTACGACTTATGCTTTAAAATTTATCTGTTGAACAAGTTATTAGCAGGTTACCCATAATTAAAAAATATTGTTATTATGTAACCATAATTATTCGTACCAGAATCCATAATACTTGTACCCCAACCAAATATATGCGTACAATATCAAAAATTAAATAATACTACCCACAAATGTTATAATAACACCATAAATTGGCATTATCTTATCATAATGAGTCGTACCAAAAATTCTTTGACTCGTATGATATTTCGTAACAAAATCAAAATATGTCGTACCAAAATCAACAATTGTTATACTCAAGCCAAAAATATTTGTAAAATACCACAAATTTTATAAAATAACCACAATTGTTATGATAACACCTAAAATTGTCATTTTCTTACCATAACATGTTGTATCAAAAGAAAATATATGTAAATACCACAAATTATATAACAAACCACAATTGTTATGACAATACCATAAATTGACGTTTTCTTACCACAACGTGTCGTACCAAAGGAAATCGATTAAAATATTTGGTAATAAGACCAAAATATGTCGTACCACAATCAATAATAATTATACCCAAGGAAAATACATGTCTAAAAAACCACAAATTCAGTAACAATACCATATATTGTCGTTACCTTAGCATAATGTGTTGTACGAAATTTAAACTAAAATTATTTTAAATTTCCGCCACATTGTTTTTAAAAATTTATGCCGAATTATCTTAATTTTCAATTCCATCCATATTATTTTTTTGAAATTTTAATTTTTCCCTATACAATACGTCAAAAATTTAAACTAAAAATGAAATTCTCGCTCAAAATTTTCATTCAAGAAATTCACCAAAAAATAAGTACTATACCCAATTTTTTTTAATACAATTGCAATTTCCTCTCAAAATATTTCTCCAAATCAAATTCTCTCTCTAAAAAATTTAATCCAAAAAATCAAAATCCCTCCAATTTTTCGTGGATAAATGAGAGTTCGCTAAAAAATTAATTATTCAACTGTCTCAAGACAAGGATTTGGGTTCAACTTTTCAAATGAAATGGGTTGAGTATGACTGTCAAAAGTATCACCAATTTAACTTAAGTTTTGTTTTTTAATTTTTTGTTAGGATGATCGATCTAAACCGTTAAGATATCAAGTCTTACGATATTCAACATTGTTACTAAAATCAAAGATTATCGGATATTGACAAGTACGTATCAGAAGTCATTAAAATTTAATAACACGTTGATCAAATTGGACTAAAAAATTGATCATATCTAACAGTCTAACTTTATTGGTTTATTAAATTAGTTTTAAATTATTTTATTGTTTTCATAATTTTAAATTTAATAGTTCAGAAAGTAAAAAAAAAAATTCTTAAAAACCCCAATTTCTAGTCCACCCAAATTGATATTGGCCGCATTTGAAAACCCATTAAAGATAGAAGAGAGAGAAACTCAACAATAGAGTAAGTAATGACCGGTTAGATATGTTGCCTTTTTTTTAATTAAAAAATTGAACGGTTAAGATTAGATTATCTCCAATCCAAGGAAATATACATAAGGTGCGTACGGTACATACTTATTAAGGGGTGTGTACCTTAGATCTACCCTTTTTCTAAAGGAAATCTTGTTTGCACTTCTTTTCTATAACAACAATAATCATAACTCTAAACCATGTTCTTGTAGTTTTGATTTCTGTATTTTGATCCTTTGGATCTTCTGTGACAATGAAGAGATATACTTTTCACGGAGCTGACACAATCTTAGCCGTCTATTCGCGCAATCAATGGCTAAGATTCGTTTTCAATTATGACCGGTAACAATTAATTAATTAATACCGATCGTAATTAGTTTTCAATCCGAATCGTTCAAAAACACTTTGGACGGTCGCGATTGAGCTCCCCAACTTCTACTTTACGGAAACAACCATAAAAAAGTTTTCCTCTACAATGAAAGATGGCAGTGACTTTGATTAAATAAAATAAAATACTTGTGCATGCGATATAAGCTTGTTTGCTATCCATTAACGAGTGAATGGTGTTTTAGCTAAATAAATTACTTGACTTATTTTATTTTTTTATTCAAATTTTTTTCACATTTGTTAATTTTGCATCAAGTTTTTATGAATTTTTTATTCATTTCAGCGAGAGTAATAGGAAAATTAAAAATTTATGGTTTAAACTTTTTTTAAATAAAGACAACATTAGTAAAAAGCCAGATTTTTCGGCTTTATTCAAAAAATTCAAGTATGGGTCACAATTTTTTACCTTTTTTATTCCTCTCGTCGAGATGAACAATAATTCACAAAAATTTAACGCAAAACCAACAAATGCGAAAAAATAAGACTAGTGAGATTGGTCTCAATATGCAATTGTGTACTCATTGGCTCATTTATAGTTTTTTAGTTTCTTTGAATTACATATTCTTATCATTTTTTGATTGGTGAAAGTTACTATTGTTAGAATAGTTAAATTAACACATTGGGTTCAGAGGAAGAGTTGAATTCCTCATCTCCTTACCCCTATCACTTACTTAAGTGCACCCACTGATGTCGTTGGTCCAAAAGCCCCTGGCCAATTTAAGTTCCATTTTTTTACAAGGAAAAAATATAAAAAACCAGGTTTTCAAAGTCAAATCTAACTAAACCTGCATAAAAGTCCTCCGTTAAAAAAAACTAAAACTTGGGCACACGCGTGCATGTGCAAATTGAGTTTCAAGAACTACATGATGTTATAGAGATTTCAAGGAAACCAAATGGGAGATCAGTAATCTTCTCCTTTTTCCTTGGATGGAAACCGGTAATCTCTCTCCCTCTTGGGACGAAGGATACCAAATGTGGGAAGATTGAACTTGGGGTAAAAGTTTGGAATGTGGACAGTTGAACTTGGGGTGAAGGCATGAAGCAGAAGCTCATCATTATTATTTTTTTAACCGAGGAACAATACTGCAATCGAGCCAATATTGGATCCGACTGTGCAATCTAAACCTCGGGGGAGACTAGCACAACAACTCACCACCGTGGCCCCATCATGGTTTGCCTTCATGGGAATATCGAACCCTGTTATATTGCAAGCGCAGATTCGCCTTTACCATGTTGACAAGTGACAACCCATGGGTGGATGGAGAAGCTCGTCATTCGAAAAGCTTGTTTGCTACTTGTGAAGTCCGTGTCTAATTTCACTAGCCTTTACGAGCCCAACACAGACAAAAACGAATATTAGCTCATGCATTTTGATTCACAAGATTTTTACTTGGGACATGCTTGGGACATAATGTTCGATTTGGTTTGATTTGATTTGGTTTACACGCTTGTACTTTTTGACGCACCTTGCTTTCCGCCTCGTAGCCCACCGTACTTGATGCTTACCAGAGAAAATAGGACGGATAGGAAGACTCCTCCTCATCCTCTTTATGGTCTATCTATTATTGTTACAGTTACCCAGGACTCGACTACACTGATGTTGTCATGGGCATATGCAGTCTATTATCGGCAAACATTTCTGTTGGTTTGTGTGTGGTTTGCATCCTCCTGGAAACTACGTGGTAGTTTCCTGAACTGGACTGAGAATGGGTGAATTGGTCCCTCAACAGTATGCCACGCCACCACCGTTGTCAAACAAAAGCTACAAAATGTCAATACGTTCTTGTGTACCTGCTGTAATGAAGGAGAGATGGAGAGCACAACTCCTCGCATCTGTTCAATCGAGTCAATAAAGAATGCAGTATAAATACTTACTATGAAGTGGGGGTTCTCTCTCTCACTCACTTTCTTTTGATGGTATACTCTTGGGCTCAGCTTGTCCTTCTGGCCTAATGTCATTTAGCTTAAGGTAAGATTGCTTTTATTTGGGCTTCACTGTATTCAGTTTGGTAGAGTTATGATGCCTTCTGTTAATAAATCCGTACATTTTGATTTCATTTTTTTGGGTATGGAACCAGAGCACTTGTCAATATGGGGATGAAGCTTCTAGTAGTCGTGATCTGCTTATTGGATTTGGCTTGCATTTTCGCTTTTGGCAATTGCACCGATGGGTTAGTGAGAATTGGTCTAAAGAGGTGGAATTTGGACCATAACAGTATAAATGCTGCAAGAATTACCAGAGGAGAGGTTATCTACTCCGTTGTTAAGGGTGATACCAACCCTAACATTGACTGTCTAAAAGACGATGTTGTGTATTTGAGGGATTATTTGGGTACCCAATTTTATGGAGAGATTGGCATCGGTTCACCTCCACAGCAATTCACTGTTGCTTTTGATACAGGGAGTTCCAATCTTTGGGTGCCATCTTCAAAATGCCACTTTTCTGTAAGTTATACCGCAAGTGCTACGCATTCTAATACTTTTGGGTATATGGAATTGAATTGTAAGGTATTAACTCCATGCAGATTGCTTGCTACGGACATTCCAAGTACAGGGCAAGGTTGTCTAGTACATTCACCAAAATTGGTACATTACTCGGTCTTTATGGTTCCAGATGAATGATGATGTGTTTCTAAGTTAACATAATATAGCTTTTGGAAGTTCTGTTGATGGAACCATAATCGGCTTTCATGTTTGGTTCTGATATAGGAGTACCTTGCAAAATCCATTATGGCTCCGGATCGATATATGGCTTCTTCAGCCAAGATAATGTGAGAGTTGGTGATGTTGTCATCAAAGACCAAGTATGTGATTGTTTAATACAATTTATGCTGTAATTAATCATTTCGTGGCAGCAATGATACATGATATCTATAATCATTCAGGTATTTTCCGAAGCTACAAGGGAGGGATTAAGGTTCTTGCTTGCACAATTTGATGGGATACTTGGACTTGGGTTTCAGGACATGGCTGTTGGGAAAGTCAAGCCAGTGTGGTACGCTTTAAGTTCTACTGACCAACAGTTAATTTGATAGTTTTGGCATAGTTTCATGATTAATTTGCTACGTGATGTGCAAAGAAAAGAAATTTTTTTTCCTGGGAAATGATTTTCACAATCCCCTTTTTGATGAATGTACTCCATTTCTTGTCTTTTAGTGAAACCTTTATGTATATTTGTTTCACTAAAATTCAAGAAAATGAGTGCATTTATCAAAAAAGGGAGTGGCAATTGTTACCCTTTTTTATGTAAGCTTTTTCTATCCTTCTTTGTTATGTAGCCGCTGAAACTACTGTGGCTGGTACAGGTATAATATGGTCCAACAAGGTCTTGTGACCCAGCAAGTCTTCTCTATATGGCTGAATAGAAATCCAAAATCAGAGGTAGGAGGTGAGATTGTCTTTGGTGGTGTTGATTGGAGGCATTTTAGTGGTGATCATACTTTTGTCCCTATTGCTCAAAGTGGCTATTGGCAGGTAATGAACCTCAAAGTTGATCTTATATGCTATTCAGAGTTATCTAGGTTGTTCCCGTGTTACTGCAAAGGCGAAAGAGTTTGACAACTAATAGATAACCATTATGTTTCCAGATCGAGGTAGGAGATATTCTTATTGCAAGCAATTCAACAGGTGAAGCCATTATGGCCTAATCTCCCCTGCTTTACTCTTGAATTCCACTCATTCGACTCTAGACATGTTAATTTTTTTTGGTTTCCTGAAAGATAGAATTTGAAGTGTCTTTACGCAACAGTCGAGATATTTGTCACACTCTTCCTGCTTTGCTAATAAACAACTTCAGGCATTCTCTTCCTGGTGTGCTCACAGTAACGCAAAAACCATTTTGTTCCTTGTGTGGATAAAGTTGAGGACCTGAGGCGAAACAAAGAGGAGAGGAGCGGAGAAAAGTAGAGGTAGGGAAGATTTAATCGCTTTGCTTACATAGAAGCAAGGGAGAGGAAATAAAGGACCAAAAGGGACGGAGCATGCTCATCCCGCTTCTATTAGGTGTACTTTTAGTGGGAATGTTATCTTTTTAACTAACTTCAAATTAGCTTTCTTTTTATGGTGATTGTTATAATAAGTTGGAGAATTGTACTATCCGTTGTACTTTTTGAATAGCTCTAATGAGAATCATGAGATTGGTTTGAACGCGTTAGTTTTCATAGGCCTGCAAGGATGTGTTCTCTCTTCTAGTCTTCCCATTTTCTAAAAAAATTCTGCTCTTTATATGAACCAAAGAGTGGAAGGCATTAAGATCTTTTGATGTCGATAATCTTCGACTTTGCACTTGCCAAAAAAGAAAAGTAATGGATGGAATTTGAAGATGTGAAATATTTGAAAGGGACCTATTTGTGGATTTTATATTGTTACTTCTCATCTTGATGTTTTACCGTGTCACAGCAATCTCCATGGTTCCAAGTTTTGACACGAGTTAAAAGATCACATGCAATTTTTTATCACCACTTTGATGTTAGGTGGCCGCAATTTATTTTCAGGTTTTTGTGGGGATGGTTGTGCTGCCATTGTAGATTCCGGGTCATCCTTTATTGGAGGTCCAACTGTATGTGTTTTCCCACCTTAAAATGGAACTTTTTCGTTTTACCCCCTTTCTTATCCATCTTTACCTGCTCTTTCTCAGACTATGATAGCTCAAATCAATCATGTCATTGGAGCAGAGGGAGTTGTAAGCTTGGAGTGTAAAAAAGTTGTTTCCAAGTATGGAGATCTGATATGGGAACTTTTAATATCAGGGGTTGCTTTCTTTCCTTCTGTTTTCCTTTTAACTTGCTTGCTATTGTTTAGTTTTCCTTGAGTGGGTGAAAGAGAGCTTCTCACATGTTATTTCTCTTGATGCCAGTTGCAACCCAGAAAAGTTTGTGTAGATATCGGACTATGTCTCTATAACCAATCGAGGTGGTCTGTTATATCTTGTTCTGTAAATATTCTTTGTTATCCAGAAGAAAAAAGATATATTCTCAGTCCTAATTCACATGAACCAAAAATCTGAATCCATTGCAGTGCTGCTATTGAAACTATGGTAGACATTACAAACTCACAGGGTTTACCAGATGATGGAAGTGCTCTCTGTAATTTCTGTGAGATGACTGTTTTCTGGCTCCAAGTGGAATTTCAAAAAGATAGAGCGAAGGAAAAAGTGTTCAGATATGTTAATGAGGTGATTTTTTCTTTTAGCGGTTTTTGGAATGTTGAACATTTGTTCTTGCTCCAGAATTGCATCAGCATCAATAGATATACGCTGGTGCTCCGTCTAACCATATTTCCACTGTTCTTATTTTGAAGCTGTGTGAGAGGCTTCCAAATCCTAGGCGGAAGTCATTTATTAACTGCGATAACATTGCTAACATGCCATATGTTTCCTTTCTCATTGGAAATAAATCCTTCCCCCTCTCTCCAGAACAGGTGTGTATTTCTTTCCTTAAATTGAACTATTATTTCCCCCGTATAATAACTTCAGAGAACCAAGTAGAATATGCCGTTGTGTTCTGTAATGAATGATTTTGGGTAAGGTTCTGTAAAGATTGGGTATCAGACAGATAAAAGTTTCAGAAACATAAGACACGAGAACTAAGATTTTGCGTCATAAAGTTTTCTTCTTGAGCCCTTTTGCTGGTTTTCATTATAAGACAAGCCTACCACGGAATGCAAGATACACTTTTAAGCCTCAACTGGGGTAATTTTGTTTCTGGTGTTAGCTAGCTTAGCTAAGTTATTTGGTTTCTCATTAGTTGCATATTTCAGTGAATAATGTTGTTTATTGCATCTGTTGATGGTTTACATTTTCCCTCAGTACACCATCAAAGTTGTAGAAGGCAGTTCTACCATCTGTCTTAGTGGGTTCGTTGCTTTTGATGTGCCTCCTACAAATGGCCCACTCTGGTAAATGTGCCACTCTAACTTTTTGCCATTACCATGATAAACCGTTAATACATCTGGAAACAAACATGTAAATACATATGATGTTACTCTTGATTTCTCCTCACTTGATAACCATTTCACGAATGACCGTGTGTTGAAATCTATATGATCCTTTTGCAGGATTCTTGGCGATTTATTCCTGGAAGCATACCACACTATATTCGACTTTGGTAACCTCAAAGTTGGATTTGCAAAAAGTTCTTAGTACTACTGCCAGTTCTTCCCGTCTTATCTTGTGTTGTGAATGCAAGGTGCCATTAGGTAAACGATATTCCAAAGTACACTACGGAACGTTATCGGATTTTACATACTTTGTATATATATTTGGTTTTGTGTGAGAGTTTCAATGAATAGGCTTTATGTAAGGTAATTGATCTATGAATAAAATCACATCTCTTTATGCGGAGTTATAGTTGATAGTTTGTTGGGTCCACTGGTGATGGGCTACACAATGTGTGCATTGCTTGGTAACCCTCCCTAAGACACTGAGAAAGAAGGAAGCAACCTAATACCTTTTTATTTTTTTTGTGAGGACCCTCATGGAAAATTTCCTTGGAAACAACAATACTAATGATAATAAGGAACCTTTAAGCTGCAAGCCCCAGTGGTGAATTTAGAAGAACAAGCAACCCATATCACAATATGAAAATCATGGAGATGGCACTTCAAACAAATGTGGCACCGAACTTTAGCCTATCCAAATGGTCCAACTCTTGTATTTTCTAAATTAGATGGGCAACGGACAGACTCAAGTACCAGAATTTAGAAGATAAGAAACTTTTACTACCAGAATTATAAAGTATAATTAACTTTTGGGAGCAGTTTGTAGTACTACTGTAAGGATTGATCACAAAATCAAGAAGCCTACAACAGTGACTGATCCTTGAGACAACCTTCGTGTGCTAAATGAGGGTACATGCATCTTGATATACTGTTGTTCCAGAAAGTGGTTAAAAAACACAGATCCATAATCATAATTTAGCGTACTTCTTGAGATTTTCACCAGCCTCTTTGGCATGCTCTGGCACAGGCATGTTGCATAGAAGAGTGACCCTTGATGATGATATCAAATGTTTGCTCTCCAAGTTTGAAGGATCAGCCTTATAGAGTCGTACCTCCCACACCTGCCAAAAATTCCCATGCCCAAATATAGTTAGGGATCACCACTAGCATGTTTTAGTCATTGAATAAAATTGAGAAAGAACAGGCTAAAATCAAATAGAAAAGTTCACTGTAAAGCTTAGGGCTTGTTTGTTTGGCAGACTTGATAGTAAAGGGAAGTATAATGATGTGTGCAAATAGTCGATTGATTGTGTATGAAACCTGGGCATATATTTGTGATAGTCCAAAAGATTCCCTTTCTAGCCAAGCTTTGGTATAGTAGTAAAACATAGTCCACAATATAGTTGTGACAGTCCGCAAGATTCATAGATAGGAAACTATCAGAAGGTAGTGAATGGGACCTGGATGGTTCTGCCAACGCTAATAGGGTTGGCTTGGGCGATGACAAGGTCGCCAAGCTGGGCAGTTCTGAGATGGTTGATGCTGAGGTGAATCCCGGCCACCCTTTGCAGCCCCGATGCCAGATGGGCTCCTATGCTCGCCAGTGCCTCTGCTATTAGAGCTGACACCCCTCCGTGTAACACTTTGAATGGCTGCACCCCACCAAAATCATAAAAACACATACATATTACTACATCTATCTATCTATTCTTGCTTTTTATCAATCACAACAAGACAAAGATTCAGCGGTGGATGGGTCGGCACCTAATCACCAATTTTAAGACTCACAAATAGTTACTATTGCCCATATTTATAGTACAGAGTAATATGGAAATGAAAAGGAAAGGAAAGCTCTACTCAGTAAATATACAATGCACCGATCTGATATAAGATTTAATCAAGAAAAGAGAGAAGAAGAAGAATAAGAAATTGGATATGAAGAAGGATAAAAAAAAAAGTACCTGACAACACTTGAGGGTGACTTGGAGACGGCCGGTGACCTTCTCCGGCGACAGGTCTTCAAGCTCAAACCCAATTGCATGGAGGGGAGCATCCACACTCTCAGTCTTTATCAAATTTGATGATGGCGGCGGCGGTGGTGGTGGGTACTCCATCCAAATTCCAAACAAACTTGATCGCCAACTGGAATGATGCTTTCAGGAGCCTTTTTGTTCGGATTAGATTTTCAGATAAGATGATGAGAAGAGACGTAAATTCCACGGATTTTCATTGATAAATTCAACATAGTATGGGTTCTGGCCAATTTGAAGAGGGGTAGGTGGGTGAGAGGATTGGTCGGATGCTTTTTATCTTTCCATGTTCCTCCCAATATTATTCAACTACTACTACTAGTATTTTATTCTAACCACTCCAATTGTCCCCATCTGTCTCTACTTTACAATTATATAATCGTTCAAATGAGAATTTTTGAATGGTAGAAAGTAGAAATGCATGGTTGGCACGAGTAAAGCAACAACTAGTATCACTTGAATGGGGTTGGTAGCTGGCCACTTTTTTGTTTAACTCTTCTTCCTCCTCGGCGGGAACTTTTCTATGGTACACCAAATTTTTTTGGTGTATTATATATATATATATCACGGTTGGTGTATGATGTTGAGTTGTGGTAAATATTCTAGATATAATGGTAGATATTCCATGGTAAGTATTTCAGATATAGAGTAGTTATCACTTGCACTGGAATTTTTACTACTCCATACGAAATATTTATCATTGCATCTGGAATACTTATCAATGTATCACTATTGGGATACCATAAACCAAAACATATTAGTGTACCATAGACGGACTCTCTCGGCAGAGTTTGGCCCTTAACCAAAAACAAAAAAAGAGTTTGGCCCTTAACCACCAAAGTTGGCTCCCAACCAACTGAGGTTAACTCAGTTTGTCAGGACTCTTGCATCTCAGCAGGAGGTCGGGAATTCGAATTTCCACACCTGCATGTGGGTGTTCTTCCATTTGTATTTGTTGGGATTGTTTCTTCTCCTTATGGGGCTTGTAGTGGAGTTAATTGAGCTTATAGTGATTGCAGAATTGTTTGGGATTGCTTCTCTTCGGTTAGTAGTAGGGTTGAGCTTATCGTGATTATAGAGCTATTTCCATTTATGTAATTCTTATTATTGTATTCTTCTATCGCTTGACAAAAAAGTTAGCTCTCCAATATTAGCAATAATTACTGCGATAGTCACATATGCAGTATTCCGTAATTGTGTAAGCAACAATAAGGGCATATCCATTTAATCCATCCTCCATTTCTCCATTTGAGAGGACCCTTTTGGAGGAAATACAATTCCAACCCATCCTTCGTCCTCCAAATATGGAGTACCAAACTTGATCCTCTCAAATGGAGGGGGAAATAGGAAAAAAAATGGAGGATCTCCTCCATTTCACTATTCATCCTCTCCAAATCATTTCATTCATCAAATTAGTTTTGATACATTTATTTTGCACAAAAATTGGTACCAATGAAAAGATATATAAAGTATCTTTAAAATAAAATCAATATTGAAGTATTTTTTTTTTTATAAAGTTCAAAAAATGAGAATTTAAAATTTGGCGGAAAACTGGTCAAATTTGATGTTTGGAGTGAGTTTTTTGAAAAATAGAGGTAGAAATAGAGGATTGGGTTTGAGTTAGATTTTCTTCAAAAGCACTTTTATAAAAAAATACATTATTTTGGTACTCTCAAATGAAGAAATGGAGGTAAAATTGAGTATTGGATTGAAGATGCTCTAATAGAAAGTATACAATAACACAACATGGTGTATGATGTAAATTAGACCATTGGTCATTTCCAAAAAGAAGCAAATAAACCCCACTTGTGAGGCCGAATATGTGGCTGCCGCTTCATGTGTATGCCATGCGATATAGCTAAGAAGTTTACTACATGAGCTTAATCTTGAACAAGAAGCGACAAAGATATTCATGAACAATCAATCGGTGATAGCGCTAGCAAATAATCCAATTTTTTCTTATCGTAGCAAGCACATTGATAAAAGATAGCGGCTTTGTTCGTTTTCATTTTTAACTTTGTTTTGTTTTTATTTTCTAATCATTATCATATTTTTCTCTTCAATCATTACCCTATTTCTCCAATTATTATTTTCATTTTTCTCTATCTCTCTCTCTACTCATTACCTTATTTCTCTCTCCACCTACTACAAAAACTAAAATACCCAAAGATGGAAACTAAATAAAGGCAACATTTTTTTTTATAAGAGAGTGCATGACAAACAGGAAGGTTCGGTTGACATTCGCAAGGTCACATGATCAAATTGCCGATATCCTCACCAAGCCACTCAAGCATGAAGCTGTCTTCTTCAAGCTCCTTTAAGTTACTAAATCAAGTTTAAGGGTTACGTTGGAGCACAAACTTGATTTAGTAGTTTAGCCCAATCCATACATAAAACCCAAATGAAAATATTCAAGTCCAAGCCCAAATCCAAGCTCGTGTTCAATACAAAATTTGAGTGTTTCATTCACCTATCATACTTCCTAATTTCTTCCTCGTTACAAGTTTGTCCTTAACATCCTTCATTTAACATCTCCATGGCACCCGAGCATAACTCCAAATCTCTTTATACTAACTCCGAACGCTATTTTGCTGTCAAATTCTATGCATTTGGGGCACGGATTATATCCATTACTCGCGCAAAAGTTCAATATCATACGAAATTATTATAACTAGTGCCTATATTGAGATTGGAGCCTATCAGTTCTTTGTTGAAGACACGCTTGAATAGAGACCTCTGTAAGCAATAATCCGCTATTTCTTGTCGTTTTAGGGTTTACGGTTTAAGGTGGATTTAGGTTTGGGGTTTAGGGTTTAGGGTTCAAGGTTAGGGTTTGGATTTAGGACTGGAATATCAATAGGCATGTTGGGGTTGTTTTGGTAAAGCTTTTGAGGTAGTTTTTTTTTTGGGTAATAATTGGAGAGGGGATGTGAGTACAAGTGGAGAGAAAACTTATTAGAATCCGTGCTGAGAGAGTGAAAAAAGTTCGGGGAATCCCAAGTGAACAAAGCTGTTATGCTCTATGACCTTGTACAAAGAGGGAATAAGATCAAATCGACATCGAAGAACATTTATTTATACCCATTTGTTTGGTTTGTGATTTTACTCATCATATGTAAAAGTTTAATAAGTAGAAAGATAAGAAAAACTAAGCCCTTACAGCATCTGCATATCCCATTTACCGTAGAATCATAGTGGTGGAATGATAGTGTTAGTGGTGTAGACGACCGAATTTGGCTTCGTAATGCAACAATTTCTAATAATCCGATGAAGTGTGGAAAGGCCTTTTAGCTCCGTGGAACTCTTACAGAATGAACGAATATCCTAAAACTAGGCATGTGAGTGCTAAATGGAACTTAGAATGTGTATCGGGTGTCCAAACGTGTTTTAGCCTTAGTGGCTAGAATGTTATTTGAATCGGTTTGCTTTCAACTAACTTTTCATAAATGAAACTCCGCTAATTTTATTGTTCATTTTCATCATATTTTAGTACTTTGAATACCCTCGATATACTAAAATATGATGAAAATGACTTATCTTGCAGCGCTGGTTGAGATAAAGTCAGATGTGAAGGTGGAAGTCCCGAATGAGGTGGCAAGTTTGCTAAAGGAGTTTGCTGATGTGATGCCTCCAGAATTGCCCAAGTCCATCCCTCCTCGGCGGGCTACTGATCATAAAATTGAGTTACTTCCAGGCGCTAAGCCTCCGACTAAGGCCCTTTATCGAATGTCTCCGTTAGAGCTTGCGGAATTGAGGAAGAAGTTAACAGAAGTGCTTGATGCTGGCTTGGTTTAACCCTCAAAGGCTCCTTATGGTGCCCCAGTTCTGTTCCAAAAGAAGTAGGATGGTTCATTGCAGATGTGTGTTCCCTCTTGGGCACTAAACAAAGTCACAGTGAATTACAAGTATCCAGTCCCTTTGGTGACAGATCTCTTTGATCGGCTATGCAAAGTCTCCTATTTCACAAAGTTGGATCTTAGATCGGGCTGTTGGCAAGTCCGTGTTGAGGAAGGGGATGAGGCAAAGACCACATGCGTAACTCGGTACGGCTCATTTGAATTTCTAGTTGTGCCATTTGGTCTTACGAATGCTCCTGTGATGTTTTGTAACTTAATGAATGATGTTTTCTATGATTGCGTCGATCGATTCGTAGTTGTGTACTTAGATGACATTGTTATCTATAGTGAGTCTTTGGAGGACCATTTGTCCCATCTTAGAGACGTGTTATCCAAACTTAGGAAGCACTAATTATATGTAAAAATGGAGAAGTGTGAGTCGCCCAACAGGAAATCAAATTCCTCGGGCATGTAATTAGCAAAGGCCTTGTAAAAATGGATAGACAGAAGGTTCAGGCCATTCTAGACTGGCCTTCACCTACCAAAGTGTCAGAATTACAATCTTTTCTTGGATTAGCTAACTATTACAAGAAGTTCATCCAAAACTATTCAAAGAAGGCGACCCCTTTGACAAGAGGCCTTCGAAAAGCTCAAGGTTGCTATGGCAAGTGAGCCGGTGCTGTGGCTGCCCGACTTCGAGTTGCCTTTTGAAGTGCACACGGATGCCTCAAACAAAGCGGGGAACTTGTGCCAGAGGGCCATCTTGTTGCCTTCGAAAGCCTGAAGCTGAATGATGCAAAAAAGAGATACTCCGCTCATGAGAAGGAAATGACGGTAGTGGTGCATTGCCTTCAAAATTGGCGAGTTTACTTGCTGGGTACGAAGTTCTTGGTAATGACGGACAATGTGGCGAACACTTTCTTCAAGGTTAAGAAGAAGTTGTCGCCAAGGCAACTTCTTCTTAACCTTGAAGAAAGTTACAAGCAGAAGCACACACCTGGTCGTCATACCAAGTTGCCGATGCTTTAAGCCACAAAGAAGTACAGTCGTACATTGCTGCTATCTCTCAAGTTGCATCAGGCTTTGTAGACAAAATCCGGGTAAACGCTGGAAATTATGTTGAGTATAAAAAGTTGGGTTTAAGGTTTTGAAAATATTGGACACATTCAAAACATACTACTAGATGCCAAAAAAAATAAACATACTACTAGTACTTAATATCAATTTTTTTGGGTTAAATATAACCTATTCGGAAGGTCTATAAAATGAAATTTTCTTATTATTATCAAAATAAAAACCGCTTTCAAATCGTGGCCCAACTTAGTCAAGTTCATGTAATGAGAGAGGAGGAGGCAGTAGTGGGTTCAGCTTGCCTGTAGCATACAGTGAAATTGCCGACTCTCTAGGTTTGGTCCTCTAGGTAAGAGCCATAATCAAACACGCAAGAACAGTTATTCGCCTAGCCTGTTCCATTCAAAAGGGAACAGGTCCAATTGTGAGTCTCCGAGACTGAATTCTCCTTGGGAGTTAGCGGCAATCATTTCTGATATCAGATCTTTGGCTTCTCAATTACTATCTATCTCCTTCTCTTGGTGTCCTAGAAGAGCAAACCAAGCAGTTAATTGGGCGGCTAAATCCCATTACAAGGCGTATATGCCTCTTCTTGTGCCCTAAGAACCATCAAACCAGACCAAAACACACACGAGCACACACCAAACACAGATAAGTGGTTTAGAAGAGCAGACCGCAGACCAAGCAGTTAATTGGTTGGCTAAATCCCATTACAAGGTGTCTATGCCTCTTGTTGTGCCCTTAGGATCATCAAACTAGACCAACACGCAAACGAAGCACACACCAAGAGCAGATATTTATGTGGTTCCCCAAAATCAGTACTCCATTGAGGCAACCAGAGCAATCACACTATAAACGGGTTGGACAACCTTTAAAAGGAATTCTTTCAACTGCTTCACTCTCTCACACACACTTAGGCCTTTTTCTCTAAGAAACCAAAGGATCCTTTATATGCCAAAGGAAGTGTTCCTATTCCATTGCACGCCTAGACAGTAGTTACTCCAATGGAGGCTGAGGTGATGTGCAAATGGGGCTGAGAGAGACTGAAGAGGCTGCAGCCTGCATGCATGTTACAAAAATGCATTTTAGAATCAGTTCCCAAACATACAAAAAGCAGAAGTGCATAATGAAAAAATTTGGTTCCCAAAACCAAAGAAGCTCTTTGCCCTGTATCATTCTCTATATGGTTTGTTGTGTTCGAATTTTGTCAGGATTCACCAAGTCTGCACTATTTGCAACCGTGTTCATATGCACCGATATTTCCCTCCCACGACTTAAAGAGCCCACTGGTAACAGTTGCTTAGGAAGAACCAAAAGCAAGTAGTGGAGAAGGTTTAGAGAAAAAAAGGTATCTATATGCGGCTTTGCAAAGAGGAAAAAAAGTGTCTGATCTACCAAAAATGTGGACATAAACAGCAATGATAGAGAAATGCAGAAAGCAAAAGAAATGAAAGAAGGAAAATAAAAGCAATTCAGTTATTTAGCAATAGCTTTTCCCAACTGTTTCAAACTAGGAACCACATGTAGATTTCCTTTCTCCCTTAAGTTTAACACATACGCTTAAACAGTGTCAGCAATAAGCTTTTCTCATCACATGTAGCACAGAAAAAGCAAATAGCTGTGAACACATGAGAGAGAATACAAGACACCCAATCTCCGGTTAAAATAAGGATTTGCAATTGCTAAGAACATCAAGTGAACTGAATACTAAGAGGACAACCATAACCCGTAACAGAGTTGAAGAATCAGAGCACCAGAATGGTGGAACATGGCATGATTTTAACCTCTCCATTCTAGGCTGTTGATACTGCCAAACAAAGTCGATTAGCACGATTTCAGAAATAACAAAAAATCTCAGTTTAAAAAGTTTTTTTTTTGACGGATGAAATGTTATCAAATAAGCAGACACTTGCTCTATGGCAACAGCTGTCACCTGTTATCTATATCATTTTCGGGTGGCATTCCCTTAATGCCTTTTTCGTAATAATATATTTACTCATAAAAGAAGTTATCTATATGATTTTATTACCTACGGTACGGTTTATTAAAATTCTTATTACACAAGTAAATACATGAATAAGAAGCACATAGAATCCAAGATTCGTCATGAAAGAAGTAGACACGGGCACCCGTGCTCTCTTACACAACTAAAACAGATCACCACCTTACCATTTCCTTATAAAATTTGTTCTTGTCAACAATTTGTAATAATGGAAACAAACAATGATGAACTCACATTTTTCAAGGAATGGTCACTCAACTGCTTTACAACTAAAGTAACATAAAAGTGACCACATGGGTAAAAGTCTTAATTTTATAAAAAAAAGGTTTGATGCCTTAAAAGTTAAAAAGATTCCTTTAGCAAGAACAAACACTTGGATAAAATTAAATAGGGGCAAAGACCCAAATCAGCAAACATCTTCAAATATTACTAGTTGATGCCTTCAAAAGATTCCTTTTTTTTTTTGTTGCTAGAGACAATTGGATAAACTTGAATATTTTACCTTTTCATATTATAGAAGGATGAAGAAAGCATGTTAGGATCTGAATCTTTAGGAGTATATATGGGGAGAAAAAAAGGGCCAAAAATAAATTTCTACTAATCAAAAGTGAGTCGGTCAATTAACTATTCATCAATTCAGTTCCAAGATTCAACATGTTACCAACAATTCATAGGTATTTGGAGTTCATGCAACCTATTTGTATTGATCACCCAATAAAACTGCGATTCGAATTGCAAATCCTGGGATACTAGAAATGATCTATACATCTACGTGTGAGTGCATGATTATTTTCTCCTCTCCTCAGTAATTCTTTTTTTGGTTATATTTCAATCTTGATAAGCTTCCAATAGTTTCCCTACACCTTATCTCAACAAGCCTAAACCATCCTTCAAATTACCATATTCAGGTTTCACAATCCCCCAAGAAGCCTCAACATCTTCTTCCTCTTTATTGAGGTCCACAAATGCTCACAACCCTTAAAAGATATGTTGTGACCTATGAAGCACCGACACCTCTAGAGGTCGAAGTATCGCAGTGTCGGGACACGGGGACACGCCAAGTGGCATGTCCCATAATTTAATTTAAATTTTTTACGGGGACACGACTGGGGACACGGGGGGCGGGGGCACTGATGGGGACACGGCAGGGGCCAAACTGTAATTTTTTTTAAATTTTGGGGGCCAAACTGTAATTTTTTTAAAAATTTGGGGCCAAATTGTAATTTTAAAAAAATTTCTGGGTGTCAAACTAAAATTATTTATTTATTTTTATAAATAAATAAATATACACATGGCATGTCCCCCGCTGTGTCCTCATTTTTTTAGAATTCTTGTGTCCCCGTATCCGTGTCCACATCCGTGTCCGTGTCCGTGTCCGTGCATCATAGGTTGTGACCATCAATTGCCAAGACCATTATAGCAATCAGCCCCAAAAATCTATACAGGACGCAAGCCTTATGACAATAGAATATGTACCTTTAGTAGGATTTTCATCCTTGCATCTCATGGCTGGAAAGAGAAGTGTGAAACTATCCAGATCCACTCAAACAGGGCAATGACCACAAATCGCAACCCACCTAACCAACACCGCAGGGAAAGGAGGGGAGCAAAAAAGACCACAGGCCTACACAGATAAACACAAACCTTGATGTTCTGTGAATCTGTCAGCAGCATTGTAAGTCGATCAATCCCCAACCCCCAACCACCAGTTGGAGGCAAACCATACTCCAGAGCCGCACAAAATGTTTCATCCAAAGCTATTGCTTCATCATCTCCTGATTGTCGGTCCTGAAATGTCCACCGATCAACATTTCAGTCAAGAACAAAGCAACATTGGTGCAATACAACTAGAACTCAATTTCTGACATTATTGATACCTTGAGTTGGTCAGCGAATCGTTGCCGCTGTACCACAGGATCATTTAACTCTGTGTAGGCATTGCAAAGCTGAAGTGCCCGATACAGATGGTAAAAAGTACGTATTCACTAATATTCAGAAATAACTCAGAACTCTTCAGCTTTTATAACCTACTTCATGTTTGTTGATAAATAATTCGAAACGTTCAGTCAGGCCTGGTTTTGACCTATGCCACTTTGCCAATGGACTCATTATCTCTGGATGGTTAATGATGAAAGCAGGGTTTACACATGTCTCCTCCAGGAAGTGTCCCACAAGCTGCACTTACAGAGACGATATCATTAACGATAAAGAACATACAAACCAAGGTCATATTTTTAAACTGAAGAATTGGGATTGGGAAAAAAAATCTAACAAAAAGCTAAAAAAAAAGACTAGGACATTGAATATTTTGATTAAAAAAAACAAAAAACTGTAGGACCTCTCAATTTATTCCAATTAGGAGATAATTCTACTGCTATACTGACACACATTTTAAGAGGATAGTGTTACTATGAGACCTCGAAAAGAAACAAAGTAGGCCTGAAAGGCCACAGCCACAGTAGAGAGAGAGAGAGAGAGAGAGAGAGAGAGAGGGGGGGGTGTGTGTCTGTGGGATTAATATGTACGACAAAAAGAAAAATGAAGAATGAACTTGATAAGCATCAAATCACACAACAATAAATCAGACGATCAGAACAGTTTTTTATTGAACGGTTCAATAAAAAACTGCTCAAATCAAGCCCTTCCCGGTGTTTTTTTTTGCCGATTTCTCGCGGGTACCCTTAAAATCACGTTTTGAACACATTGAGCGGCTCGGATCATCGAAATTCGATCGGGAAAGGGGAGGTGCGGACGGTAAGAGGTGTGGACTTGATCGGGACTATATATATATATATTTTTTTTTTTTTGCATCAATAAAATGTCAGAAATGGCATCAACAAATAGCTACTTTAATAGCCACATAGACAATAGCAAGTGCCAGCACAGTTTCTTAGTATATGTTTGCTTAAGTTTGATCCTCTTTATAAACCTAAAGGGTATGCTCCCAAGTCCCAACATACCATTCAAACTTAATAGGAGTTTGAATATTTCAAACTCATGGGATCGAAGGCCAAAGTCCTGATCTAAGAAGCAAATGTACCTCTAAGAAGGCGGTGTGTCACACAGACATGTGTTAGAAATTTATACTAAAAGTCATGCTTTTATATAATGGATTAATATTTGATTGTCATATATCAATCAATTTTATCCTTTTTTGATGAGAATCTTTTATGGGCAATGTTTGCATGTGATGTGCTTGTGTCTCTTATTCTAAATAGTAGATGATCCAGTGTGTAGAGTATGGCTTATACACGGAAGATTGGATTATCGCTTCTTGTGGAATATAAGATTTAGTTCACAGTCTTAGATGGAATTAGACACACCATCGGTAGGATTGTAGCACAATGTTTTAGTAGGTCTGTCTTGACTACAGGGAATGGTACTAGTTCCAACTCATTGTGCTAGTACACTTTGTGTGTATTGAACGGGACCATTTTGAGGTAATTGTTTTTGTACTGAGTTCATAAGACAATTTTGACCTCATGGTTATTATGAATGCTTATGCTCTTAATCCAAAGATAATTAATACATATGTCTATCTAATGTTGTTGACTTTGATTTACTAGAGAGTGAGATCCTCTTTAGGGTCAATAGTCTCGGTGAGTTGGGTCACAAGGTTATATGTATGATAGCTATTAATTATTAATGGAATCCACGTCCCGGAAGGAATTGATGATACCCCCTCGAGTAAGCTTATAAGCTTCGATTATGTCAAACCTTGTAGGTGGATATTTGTATCCGACATGTTGAATAAGTTAAGTGGAAAGTCTCAAGGTAGTTCATAGCTATTGATTAAATATATTTGTCAGTAATTTGATTTAATCAACGGGTATTTGTAATCTTAACGTGGGAAAATATTTATGTATTTAATAACGTGGAACTCGAAATATAATTTGAGATAGAGACGAGAGTGCAATTATAATTCAGTAGTGGTATGAATTATAATTTGTGTAATAAGAAATAGAATCCTTGGAGGATAAGGATTTCTTAATTACATAAGGAGCCCAGTCCGTATTTATCCTTAGGTCTCTATCGTAGCCCTATATATACACGCCACACTCTCTAGGTAAGATACGTTTTTCTATATTCACAAAATAGAGAGAGACTGAGAGAGAGCAAAGAGATCGCGAAGGAGCCCAGACTCAATTCGTGATCTAGGCGTGCGGGGAATATGATAGAAGGCTGTGAGGTTTCGTCGAGTTAAATCCGAAGCACAGCAACTAGCGATTGTGTTGTGGGGAGTTGAGGTAAAACCCTAATTCCGCCATGTAGGGTTTCTCCACTTTTTTTTTTTGTTCAATCTGTACGCATATTACTGGGTCTTGGAATTTTTGTTTTGGACACTTGGCACGTGTTGCACACTAAACCAAACCAAACCGAGCCTTATGTCCCAATCACTTGGGGTTGGCTACATGAATCCTTTTCCTCCATTGAGCTCTGTCAAGGGCCATCACTTGTTCACACAAACCCATTATACTCATATTTTTGCACACAACAACATCTAATGTCAATTTAGGTCTATCCCTCCACGTAGCATTGCTACCCAAAGTTATCTTATCTGCTCTCTTAACTACTGCATCTCCTGGTTTACGGTAGACATGCCCAAACCACCTTAGCCTATTTTTCCTCAACTTTTCCTCTATAGGTGCTACACCTACCATCTCATGAACTGTTTCATATCTAATCCTATCTCGTCTAGTCTTACAACACATCCACCTCAACATTATCATTTCCGCTACATTCATCTTGCTCACCTGTTGTTTCTTAATAGGCCAACATTCTGTCCCGTAAAGCATCGCTGGTCTTATGGCAGTTCCATAGAATTTTTCCTTCAATTTTGTAGGTACCCTCTTGTCACATAGTACACCAGTAGTGCTCCTCCACTTGAGCCACCCCACTTGGATCCTATGAGTCACATCATCGGCAATCTCTCTATCTCTACTAATAATTGAGCCTAAATACCTAAAATGATCACTCTTTGGTATCTCCTGGTCTTGGATCATCACTTTTTCTTCATGCGCACTATTGATACCACTAAACTTGCACACCATATACTCAGTTTTACTCCTATTTATCCGGAAATCCTTTGACTCTAATGCTTCCCTCCAAATTTCTAGTTTTGTATAAATACCTCTAGCGGTTTCATCTATGACAATGTCATGTGCAAACATCATACACCATGGGATATCCTCCTGAAATTGTCTAGTCAATTCATCCATAACTAAGGCAAAGAGGTACAAGCTCAAGGCTGACCCTTGATGCAATCCTACAGTGATTGGAAATTCACTCGTTTCCCCTACCGGTGATCAAATGGTAGTGATGGCACCTTCATACATGTCTTTAATCACCTCGATATACCTTTTGGTCACTCCCTTTCTCTCTAGAACCCACCATATGATGTCTCTAGGCACTCTACCATAAACCTTTCCTAAGTCTATGAAAACCATATGGAGATCCTTCTTCTTTGCTCTGTGTTTTTCTACCAATCTCCTTAATAAGATAGCTTCCATGGTTGATCTTCCAGGCATGAACCCAAACTGTTTCTCTGACACCGTAGTCACCATCCTCAAGCAATGCTCAATAACTCTTTCTCACAACTTCATCGTATGACTCATCAATTTAATACCTCTATAGTTGTTGCAGCTTTGAATATCCCCTTTATTTTTATAGATAGGTACTAAGGTGCTCCTTCTCCATTCGTCGGGCATCTTCCTAGTCATAATAATCTTGTTGAACAACTTCGTCAACCAAGTCACCCCCAGGTCACCTAGACTTTTCCACACTAGAGGGAAACACCTACCCATCACTTAAAACACAGATGAAATAAATCGTAAGTTAGGAAAAAAATATAGCTTGCTCTCGAGTGCTAGTATAAGAACAAATAAAATTACACCAATTCACACCTTGTCCTGATAACTGTTAGAAAAATAGATGATACATGGTTGTCTATAAGGTTACTAAGGTATGGATAATGAACGATTGAATGTCTGCCATTTCGATGGAACAATTAATGGTAAATAACAGGTGGTTTGTTTCATCATTCTTAATGGGATGCAATTATTATCTTAAAAACGACTTACTGTATGTGTTACCAACACTGGTTTCCGTAGCCAAGTGTCATATTGCGTTTTCATTAACATCTCAAAGGAAAGATTGCTATAGTTCACACACGTATGCACTGTGACTGCGGATCCTGGCGCACTAGCAGTACTTTTAGTCTGAGAGAGTAGATGGAATATTGTTTGTCGTGTTCTGCATATAACTTTGACTACTTGTTTAGTCAAATTTACGTAGTAGTTAGTACTAGTGCGAGATCGATGTCTGTACTTCCATTTCCATACTACCTCAGTGAAGCATATCAAACTATAATTATCCCATTTCAAAGTTGCACATGGGGGAGGGGGGAAGGGGTTGCCAGGGGTTGAACTATTGACCTTAATGAGTCTCAAAGCGGTGCCCTACTAGTGGGGCACAAGCAGTACTCAAAAAACATAACTATTTGTAGCAGTTAAAACGAGATAACTGTTTTGCACATAAATAAACCAAAGGCAAAGGCCTTACTTATCCAGCAGAAGAGTTGTTGTTTGGGGAGGAGGGCATTTGATGTCATATTTCTTACATGCATCTGCCAAATATACGTTAGCTTCGTCACTTGAAAGATCCTTTGGTATGTTGAGATTCGCCATCTTCTCCAACTCTTCAATCATGTCAATCCTCCTGCAAAAGCCAGATAAGGAAAAAAGTTCTCCGAATGAGATTTTCTCAACACTGTAAAGACGGCATACTAAGTTAACTTACCACTGTGGACACCTTAGTATTAGTATTTATGTTTATCGTCATTTGTCTTGTTCAATGAGGGTAGTTTAGACTTTATGTTTTCTTTGGGTTAATAAGGGATTACTAGATAACCTAGTGGTGACTTTGTATAGTTCTTTACCACTTTCACTCTTTTGCAATACAGATATTGGTTTCTCTCTTTCGTAATAAGCATAAGCATCGCATACTTCCAGAGACCTGAAAGGTGGAGTGAAATCAATATTAATCGGATCATTATCCAACCCCTTGGCATTATACTTCAGTTTATAGCCACCTGTAAGTTCCTTGACCATCCCTGTTTAATGGAACATTTTAGCATTAAAAAAAAGTGAGTGGGCTACATACTCTTAAAGAAACTTCAAGGGGAAAAAAAAACAAACAAACCCAGAATGTTTACACCCTAAAGTTGTCACTTACCGCTCAACATTTTCTCTGTTAGCTCCATCAAGTCATTATAATCAGCAAAAGCATATAGAACTCACATGTAGTGAACTCAGGATCATGTGTCAAGTCGATTCCCTCATTCCTGAACTGTTTTCCTATCTCATAGACACGGTCCAGTCCACCAACAACTAGCTCCTGCAGATAAAGTTCAGATGCAATATGCATGAACAACTTCATGTTGAGTTCATTGTGGTGCGTCACAAAAGGGCGTGCAGCTGCTCCCCCAGCAATCATATTCATCGTAGGAGTTTCAACCTTAAAGTGTGGAAATCGCATAATAAACCAAAAGAAAATAATGTAACTTCGATAAGTTAAGGATAATCAGCAAAAAAGAACCAAAAACTTACAAAGCTTTACCTCCAAGAAATCAAGATTGTCGAGAAAGCTTCTGATATATGAAATGATCTTCACTCGGGTCCTGAATATATATCTAACCTCCGTGTTCAACATTAGATCCAAGTACCGTTGACGGAATCGTGTTTCCTAGAATGAAACAAGATGATTTCAGTAGCTACATGGAGATGAAGGGACGAGAAGAGAGAGAACTAAACAAACAGTTGCACCATGACCAAAGCGTTGAGTAAATAAATAAACCTACTGAAATACTATTCGATACCTGATCCTGTAGTTTAGTATGTAACTCTCTGGATTCCGAGCACTTCCCGGGGCCCATATATCCTTTATAGCAAAAACACAATCATGTGAAAAAAAGAATCATTGACTAAAGCAACATTGAATGTGCCAAAAAAATTCTGAACACCTTCACAGTGGTATTTTCTGAACCAGGTCCAGACTTTTGCCTTGGCATCATATGGAGGCAATGGGACAACAATACGAATGATCATGGAAAAAGACTCAACTCTCCTGTCTTACTTTTTCCTACAGAATGGCCAGAAAAAGGCATTAGCAGTAAAACAGTAATGACGCATGCTTTATTGAACATACAAATAAAAACAATTTGTATCACTCCAGCATCTAGTGTACAATGATCTTAAAAGCATTTTGCATTGACAACACAAAAGAGACATGATGGAGAATGTTTACAAGAAACAGAAAGAACACACTCTCTCAGTATCTACCAAATGTTTATACATTTGAGGTTCATTATATCGTCCCTAACATGGTATCTTGCTCCAAGCTCATCCGAGAGAATGCCTTTGTATTTTACTAGAGAGACCTCACATGAGCTCAATGGCGAGGACTTAAAGCACGACTTTCCAGGGGCAAATGACTCTTTGTCTGCCAGTCGGTCTTCGAGGGTGCACCAATTTTTCAATAACTTTAGACTGTTAATACCATTAAAATCAGGGTAAAATTTGTACTTGCCCCTTAAGCTATCAAGATTTTGTTTACTTCATCCTTAAACTACCAATTGCACACACTTGCCCCTTAAACTACCAAACCGTTACATACTAAGGCCAATTCCCATCTTCCATCCACTTCTTGGACGGAAACCATCCATGGAAATACCAATTTGGAGGGAGGGGTCTGCAAATACCTATTAGCCCCTTTGCTGGCCTCCAAAGCCCACCATACCCTACCCTGTTGCCTCACCTTCTCTCTCACCTCATTCAACACATTCACATCATCAATGTCTCACCTTCTCTCTCACCCATAAATGTCTTGGAACTTTACTGTTAGGTTTGCCCATCTGGCATGAATGCTTGGCCTCAAAATGGGGATTTGGGTCTGTATTTCTAAGGCTAAGTCTCTTCTACTCTGAATATACATTGGGATAGATCAAGTGAGAGAGAGAGTGTGTGTGTGTCAAACAGGAAATACCCAAAATGTTAAACGATCAATCTTGAAGGATAATAAGCTGCAAATTGATGTTTGAAAGCTGAAATTCCTGTTTTTTTGAAACGGGTATCCAAGAAAATGGTAGGGAAGATGATTCCCGTATACAAAATGTCATTCAAAAAATTCCTTTCTTTGTAGCAGCGAAATTCCCCGAATCTAAATTATGAAATAATAATTCTGGAGCGTCTCCCAAATGGGTTCTCAAAAAAATTAAAACTTTATGGACAACAGCACCTCAACTAAACAAGAGATCAGAAACCCATCTAAATAAACGAACAAACACAGAAGACAGATCCTTTGTTGCTGCTATTTGTGCGGAGAGAGAGAGAGAGAGAGAGAGAGAGAGAGAGAAGTGAGAGAACTGGCAGTGTTCTAAAAGGCGGCCGCCTAGGCCGATTAGTTCCCGCCTAGGCGCTAGGCGGTGGTCCGACGCTTAGATTAGATGGCCGACTAGTCCGGCGCCTAGTCCCCGCCTAGGCGCTAGGCACCCCTTTTCTGCCCGACTAGCGCCTAGCGATTTTTAGAACATTGAGAACTGGAGTTCGGACGATGATTGGTGAGGGAGAAAAGATATAGATTTAGATATATTAGTAGAGGAAAGACTTTATTACCCTCAGTTGTGAATTTTCCGTCCAAGAAGTGGATGGAAGATGGGAATTGGCCTTAGTATGTAAAGGTTTGGTAGTTAAAAGACATACCTCTGTACTTGTTTTCTGGTTTCTTAATATAGCTTTCGGAGGTGATTGATATGTACAAAATTACAAAAGAAAATAGAAAGAAACTGGGTTTTCTGTGTGTTCTTTGATAGTGGAGAGACTTATACAGTTACATGTTCTTTTTTATCAGCATACAGTTACATGTTTGATGCAGGAGAATTTCCTTATGGCTAGTAGCTAAGACCTGACATCACCCCTTAAAAAATCCCCAAGCAGAAATGGGCCTAAGTTGTGGCAATAGGGGGCCATGACACACCAGGCTCGGAGACAAAATTTCTTATCCCATGTGGGGCAATTCCCTTATGATCCCACACTCCATCAGGTCATATGGATACACGTACACCTTGAGGAGATGTGAATGACCAACTTTGTTTCCCATGATTTGTTAGAAATGGGCCACTTCTTGCATCTTTACCCATCAACGTAAACTAAACACAACATTAGCTTTCATATGAAACAAATAACTTTTACATTGATTTTGTTCAACTTGTTAAGGACCCTTCCTATCCTCATTTGGAAATTGGTCCAACTAGAGTGAGCTTCACTTGTTCACAATAGGCTCTTTAGATGTGGGATGAAGGTGCAAGGACTACTAAAAGAGTTGGCACCTCCTTCCACTTCTAAACAACAATTTATTGATCAATATGAAGATCAAATAAGTTTTACAAGAATTTATTCCAGTAAAGGTAATACGCACCACTTTGGATTTTGATCTTCTCATTTACATAGTTGTAATGGTGAGATGTAGCAACATGTCACAGAAATTTCGAATACATATTCTACAATTCTCCCTTTTTTTTTTCTTCTTCGAAATTCTCTCTCACCAGCTTTTTCAATTTGAATTTGGGCATAAGTCAACGTGGCAAGTTTAAAACCACTGATGATGTAATGGACCTCTCCATTACACCCATGTGACGGAGAGGATCCGGACCCCAAACCTGTAGTCCTAAATTGAAGCCAATTATAAGTTCTCATTATCTAACAAACCAAATCATCACAAGAACCCAAAGTTGTATCTAAAGGAGCCTCAATCCACTGATCAATTTTGTCCAAATATGCACGAAAGAATTTGGGAGAACTTAAGAAGATATCATTTATTGGTTGTGGGTTGTGGCAAATTAACATGATAAATAAGCATCACAAAAGTGATATTCATTGACAAGTCAAGTATTCCAAACCTGGATATCCAATAACACCAACAACATCTCCCCGCTTAATGGAAGAATGGAACTTGGAAAATTCAGTGTTATCCATCTTGGATGTGCTCCAGTCGTTGACGTAAAGTTAGTATTTTGCAACGCACTGAAGCTACTGGCTAGTATAATCTATTTCACTGGTTGTAAAAGACAGACAACTTAAGCCAGATAAATCCAGATAGATAAAGCAACAAAGACCCAACATTCTTAAGTGATTAGTAGGAATTGCAGTTGTCAAAGTTCGCATATGTTATAATTAATAATCACACTTTTGCAGTTTTTGGTAATCTTGAAATGATTAGTTTGGAATGAATGGTGAATTTAGATGCTGATGATATGAGTGCATTCTCTTTTCTTTTTCGGTATATCAATACTAGCCATTACTACTAGATAAACTTTAGTTGAAAGAAGCGAGAGTGGGAGTAGAGGCGCATAGAAGTGTGCAAGGTAGTGAACGCCTAAAGGAACATTTATGTATCCATATTTCACTTTATTGTAAGAGATATTTTTGCTTAGTTATAGTATGAAGGTTAAAAATTGAAGAATACTAGAGGTTAGTGCCATGTTCGACTTGCCTTTCTAAGGTAAATAACTGTTTGTCGAATGTTAAGTACTAGGAGGCACATTAGTTGAGTTCCACTTCCCCGTTCCAAGTAAGTAAATAACCAGCCGATAACATATATAGCACTTGTGTTTTCCAAGTCAGTAGGTGACCAACACCCTACAGTTTCTATCTTGTCCTCTTCTTAAAGTGTGCAGGTCTCAAAAATTTGTTGATCGCCATAAATTCTCTCTTCCTTGGTAGCTTTTGTTTTATTCTTGCGTATTTTGGATACTAGAAAAATTCTATTCCAGTTGGGGAATAGCTTCTTTCTCAATGAGAACGCGGGTCTAGCAAGTTTCTTGCTTTGAACCGTGGACTCATGGTACCAGCACAGAATCTCATCCCCAAGAGACAATTTCAACAAAGGGTGCATGGAAAAATCCTTATTTACAGGAGTCAATTATACGCACGAAATGCCTGGGCCTTGGACAACAATCTGGAAACCACACCAATTTCGATATTTGCCCCTTTATAGTTACTTTCCCTTGAGCTTCTACCAATGCATCAGCATGATGTCCAAGAAAAGTATCTCATGAACATCTTAATTTGTATGTTACAATGAATCATTCTAAATAACAGTTTAGTGATTCTCCCCAAGTTAATACAATTGATTTCATGTGGATGGAATTAGCATTAGTGACCTATAGGTCTTATGATAATGGGACTTCAAGTTGATAAATTAAACAAGTTTTACTCTCGCCCAACGCAGCAACTACAAATAATTAAGCAACAGCAATTCCAATTTACTGAAGAGCAAACCAACTAAAAGGACAAATTAAAGCTTCAGTCCATGGCTTCAAATCCTACGTGGCGTAGAAATGGAAACTTTTGGCATGATCCTTTGATCTAACCGGGATGTCAAAATGAAGTGTCAAATCCAATGTGGATTTGGTTCCACACCATTTGCTTCAAATTTGACTCCTCGTGCCAACTCTATTTTTGGCATTTTGAAATTCAAATGTAGGTGTTCTATGCAAAAATACTTGGAATTTGACATCAAGGTTGGAGATGCCAAAATGCAAGTAAGCATTTGCAAATAAGGATACAGATAAAATTGCACAATGTAAATAATGCAATGAAGTCCATCAATTTTAAAAGAAGAAAATGATGAGTTCTGCATAGTTTTCATCAATAAAAATCTCATTCAAAATGGTACAAACAAAAGTGGAGCTCACAAAACAAGGACACTTAGCAATACTAGCCCTAGAGAAGACATAGATGAAACATATTCATTCATAATTTTTTTTGACAAACTAAAAAACTAATCATTTACATTTGTATGATTAACCATCATATAAAATAAAAGTGTTCTTTTGAACCTTGCATCCCAAATATCTGCCAGTGACATGAGCACGAGATTGATGAGGTAGTAACGATGATTAAATACCTTGCACGGGCAATAAGTTGAACTTTTGCACCACCACCATGTAAATCATAAAAGATCAGTTTCGATGAAGCAGATCACTTGCCCATGATTCGCCCTGGCAAAAAACAAATATAATAGAGATCATTTACAAGGGAACAAGATGGTGGATGATAGTACCCTACATAGTCAATCAGTAAATACAATAGAGCCCTATATGTATTTAGATAACAAATTTCATACCAGCCAAAGATACTTTTACATCTTCAAGATGAGCATCATTTGTAAGGCTTTGATAATTCTCTATATATTCGAGGATTGAAATTGAAACATGTAATTTGTGAGGATAGGGATTAATCCCAGCAATCTTCAAAGCTGCAAGGGCTTTCAGCTTGTTTTCGAAGTATTGCTGCATGCAAAGAATCAGTAAAGTTTAACAAACAACTTGAGGCATGTGGTACAATACGTATGAAAGAACAATTTGCAAGTCTTTCAAGCTAAGAAAAATGCACAAAGAAGTAATAAGGGAAACTTTACTGTTGGATCCATGTCCTCATCATCTACCATTTGGGGCTTTGAAACCTGGGAGTTTGACACTGCAGCACCCTGGGGGAGTGTCAATATCGTCAAAATGCAGACCATAAATACAAGATATGCTAAGATAAAATAGTCCTCACCTCCAACAATGCTACGTTCAAATAGTTGAGCTCATTTGGGTAGATTGGATATCATGTGACTACGAAATATATTAGTGGGCACAGCCACACGAGTAATAACATCAGTTAGTGGACAGAATTATACGCACCTTACAGTTAGTTTTACTTTAATATTGTGTTTGGTTAGAGTGGGATAACTGTTTTTGACAATTGGAAGAAGATACGGGGTAATTTAAAGGGGAGAGATTAATAATCCAAGTAAGATTGTGATTAGCCATGTTGTCCCCAAACACAAGACAAGGAGGAAAAGGAGGGGGGTGGGGGTACCATTTTTTAATGCCAATCATTCTGCTTATCCCATAATGGACCTGCCCTCAGAGAAACAATATACTAATGGAAGCTCTAGAGACAGCAATACTTTGTGAAGTTCTGGTGTTGAAAAAATACTAAAATGGCATGCAGGTAATAAAGGATTAATATTTCGTTTAGCTTGATTACGGAATTGAAAAGGTAAACAACCACGAAATAACAGTTGAGGCCTTGCTTGTGGCATCAAGAGGAGAAAACTAAATAGAACTAGAACGAGACAGACACAATAACAACATTCCCTAATATTCACCCAATTGAATACAAGGAATTTTGATTAAATTGGAAAAACAAAAACCCTTCCGTATAAATATACTTAAACGTCCCAAAAACCATATGAAAGACACTACATACCCCGATTGAAATCCTAAAGATCCCTCACGAAAACCCAATTTTAGTACACTCTCCCTGATGTCAAACTCTGAAATGCAAATCTATCATCCACTTGACGAATATCTCTAATGACTTTGCTCAGGAAGTCCAAATTCTATATTTGATAAAAGATGTTATTCCAATTTTCCTTTTCCGGCTTACCGCACGGAGCATTATTTCCGCCAATAACCAACAGAAAGCGTATGTACCCATACCTGCTTAGCCTTTACCCCTTCTTTACGCCTTCGTTCCTTTTCCTTCTGCTTGTTCTTCAACTCTCTCTTGAGAGCACTACCACCAGAGAAATCAAACAAAATAAGTTTCCATTAGATTACAGATACATGCGCATATTCGTACATTAACGGAAAAGATTACTATTTGCTGAGAACTTCAGAGGTATCGCCTCCATCTTGCTGATCCGACATTGGTTTTGATGTTCTTTACCAGGGCCCGCCGCCGGAGGTGATGTATTGAAGGCTTAGCAGAAGGTTGGGTTTTTGAGGGAAAATGCTACCTGCAGTGCACAAGTCACAAACACACATATTCTACGTAATGTGCTTACGCACCGACGTACGTAGCATCTGACGTGGTGAAATCTATCAAATAAGGGGAAATTGCATTTCAGTGGGAGTTGGGGCAAATAATGCCCAACTCATGGAGAGGTTTTTTCGAAATTACATAAATATGAAACGGAGGAAAAACAATTTTCCAGGCATGAAACGGAGAAAAAATTATTCCCCATACATGGAGTTGGTTGTAATCGAATCTGGGTTTTCTAAGTTGCTCCTTCTTTGAATTTAAGTTGCTCCTTCTATGAATTTAAGTTGCTCCTTTTATGGACCTAAGTTGCCCCTTCTATGAACTTATTGAGTATTCAATTTCTTGAGCATTTCTTCAATCTCCTTACCATTTCTATTATTTTCTGAAAAAATTGGGATTTGGATTACTTGCAAATTTAAGTTTTTAAAATATTTTGAGATTAGTGTATTTTGGGTAATTTTTTAGAAAGAGAAATGATAAAGAAAATAAGATATATGTTTTCTAATATCCACTTTATACTTTGGTTTTAGATTCTAGGAATTGCCAATTGAAATTTCTTGTTTGGTTTTACTTGAAAATGTGAAAAAGTTATGTTAGTAGCTACCAATTTGTTTCACTGGCTGCTTTTCTTAGAAAAAATAAGGTGCAACTTAAGTCCATAGAAGGGACAACTTAAATCCATAGAAGGGGCAACTTAGGTCCATAGAAGGAACAACTTAGGTTCAAATTCAGATTTGACTACAAATCGACTTCATATTTTGGAAATTTTTTTCCTCTGTTTGAGGAAATTTTAAGTCCATAGAGGGACAATTTTTTTTTTCTCCAAAATATGAAGATGGTAGCATTATGGTAGATAGACTACAAATCGACTTCATTTCTCTTTCTAAATTTTTTTTTTCCTACATCGCATACCAAGTTGACAGAAAAGTGTGGAAATTAAGGTTTTTTTTAGTTTTCCCTTATTTTGATTTGATTAAGTTTTTTTCCTTCTACATGCCGAATCTGAATACCAAGAGTTTCAATTTTGATAATTTGAGGAACGATCTCTTAAAACAACTAGGTGTGTATAGAGTTCAAGTAACTTTACCCACTTTCGTAAGATGGGTGCGAGACAAAGTCGACTTCATCAATATTTTTTTTGAGTAAGTTTCACCGGCCTCTCCTGAGATTTCAGATAAATGTAGGAACTTGCCAGAAACCGTCTTGCTGCCTCTATCTACCATAATGCTACCATCTTTTTGACTACAAATCGACTTCATTTCTCTTTCTAAAAAATTACCCAAAATACAATAATCTCAAAGTATTTTAAAAACTTAAATTTGCAAGTAATACAAATCCCAATTTTTTCAGAAAATAATAGAAATGGTAAGGAGATTGAAGAAATGCTCAAGAAATTAAATTCTCAATAAGTTCATAGAAGGGGCAACTTAGGTCCATATAAGGAGCAACTTAAATTCATAGAAGGAGCAACTTAAATTCAAAGAAGGGGCAACTTAGAAAACCCAGATTCGATTACAACCAACTCCATGTATGGGGAATAATTTTTTCTCCGTTTCATGTCTGGGAAATTATTTTTCCTCCGTTTCATATTTATGTAATTTCGAAAAAACCTCTCCATGAGTTGGGCATTATTTGCCCCAACTCCCACTGAAATGCAATTTCCCCATCAAAGTGTTCTACGGGGCTCCTTTGTCCTAGCACACCTGTTCACACACGCAAGCACACACATTTTTCCGGTTGGGGAAATAACGAATCAGTGGGATGGGGGGCATTTTATTCCCAACTCATGGACCACTTATTTGGAATTCATAAGTCATGGCAAGGAAAAGAATTATTCCCAAGACATGGTCCTGAAAACAAACATGAACAAAAATACCCCTCTCTCCACTTTTCCCTTCTTTTTTCCCCTTCCACTTCCTAACGTCAAAAACCCGTCTTTACTTATTTCTTCTTTCCTTCCACTGGAACGTAACTCCCCCTTCATCGCCTCTCTAGGGTTTGCTCCTCCTTCATCTCCTCTCTGCTCTCCATCGTGCGAAGAGTTGTCCTAGTACGAACGCCCGACTACGCTTCATACGAATCGATTCCGACTCAATCATCGTCAGGTAAGTTGAATCGATACTTGGTATGCAGAGTTGCCCTAGTACGAACCCCTCTCTCTCTCGCCTCTTCTCTCTCCTTGTCGACGAATTTGTACTCCTCTCTCTCTCTCGTTTGTTGATGGAAAAAGGCAAAGCTACAGAGAATACCATTACGAGATCCTTGCAAAATTTTGATTTCCATCTCAATCGCAACATCCCCAAGTCCACCCGCAACACCCACTCCACCCTTCGTTCCTCAAGTACACCTCTCTCTCTCTCTCTCGATCGATATAATTTCATGCAAATATACATGTTTTATGATGCATAGCTACAAGTATCTTGATGGGTTTCAAATCAATTACTTGATTTATGAAAAAGACACACCTACGACCGATACAATTTAGCCAAATCGTTGTTTTGATATTACAGTTGTTGTTGAAAAACACCCTTGTGCAAAATACGACAATTTAGCTGATCTTTGATAGAACAGTTGTAGTTGAAAAGACACCCTTTTAGACATTACCGTTCAAGCTGATAGTGTTTTTGGTAAAACAGTAAGTTTAAAAGACACCCTTTTGGGCAATACAATTTAGCTGATTGTTGTTTCGATAAGAAGTTGTCACTGTGTACCTAAGTCACATAATGCGCTTGCGGGTGCGGGTGCGCGATAGTGTAAGCATCTTTCAAAACCCTCCCAAACTACTATAATTTGTGAGTGCGAGGATTGAGAGCTGGAGTGAAGGCCATTTCGAAGGATTATGTGACTAAGCTGTGTACTCTTGCGGGTCGAAAAAATTGTCGTAGAAAGACACCATTCTGAACAATGCAATTTAGCAGATCGATGTTTTGATAGAAATTAGAACAGTTGTACTTGAGAAGACACCCTTTTGGACAATACAATTTTGTAGATTGGTGTTTGACAAAACAGTTGTAGTTGAAAAAGGTACCCTTTTGAACAATACAATTTAGTTGATTGCTTTCATAAAGAAAGTTGTGGTTGTTTATGCCGTGTAGCTAATTGGGTTTAATCACCCTTTTTATAATCTCAAATAAGATATGACTTGTAGTACATTTTTGTGGAAACTTGAGTTTTGCTTCTTTTCTTTTTGGTTACAGTATTACCCATTGAGAAGCCAAAACCTCCCAGCTTGGTGGGCTTATGTCTCGGAGTTGTTGGGAAGCATTTTGAGGATATCATTGAGGACTTGGGAGATATTGCTTCCAATTTTCCTGCTGATATTAAGGTTAAGCTTTTCCGTCCTCCTGATATTGAAGTTAAGATTTTTGTTTTGATGTTTTCGATTCTGACTTGCCAATTGTAGTGGAAGTTGTATCACCAACCATTTTGGGTTTTGTGTTTGATCGGAGCTAGTAGTTATTCCAGAATATTTTCTAGTAAGCATGAAGATGTATGGAATGATAGTAGAAACAAAAGTAACACAAAGACTAGTACAACAACAACAACAAGAGCGATGAAATTGGATGATCCTAATGTCAAAGAAGTTGATCCCAAAACATGGGCAGTTTCTGGATTTGCTGTTAGGGCCATAATTTTTAGCTCGAGCGATGAAATTGCGAACCGTTTTCTGATTTTGAAACTAGATTCATAGACCTTAAAAAGTATGTGGAGTTCGTACCTTAGTTATTTCTGTGCAAAGTCAGATTTTAAGTGTGGGCCACTATCTCAAAGCCATATTCAAGCAATGAATAATCTTAGTTCTATGGGAATGTTGAATGATGTAAATTCCAATGATGGTGCTCCCCTTGATAGAAATGATTTTCCTCAGCTCACCAGCCGCCCCAATTCTGTTGGAGGGCCTCAAGGACAATTGGGTAAGTTGGGTAAGTTCCAATGATGCTTAGGAAATGAAATGTGGTTCTCCTTCAAGTCATGTAACTTATTTTTTTTGGAAAATATAAAAGTTGCTCTTTAAATCACCTAATGTTACCCATGTTTTTACTCACTCAATGGTTGTCTCTTTACCCTTGTGTGTGTTGGTGTGTATGAAATGTGGTTATTCTTCAAGTTATGTAACTTGTTTTTTTCTAAAAATATAAAAGTTGCTCTTTAAGTCACCTAATGTTGCTCCTTTTAGGAACTTATGTTGCTCTTTATGTAAGAAAGTATGCCCTAGACTGTTAAGGGCAGTCACCCATGTTTTAACTCACTCAATTGCTGTCCCTTTACCCTTGTGTGTGTTGGTGTGTATGAAATGTGGTTATTCTTCAACTCATGTAACTTTTTTTTTTTTTTGAAAATATAAAAGTTGCTCTTTAAGTCACCTAATGTTGCTCCTTGTATGAACTTTTATTGCTCTCTATGTAACAAAGTATGCCCTGAACTGTTAAGGGCAGTCACCCATGTTTTAACTCGCTCAATGGCTATCCCTTTACCCTTGTGTGTTAATGTGTATGAAATGTGGTTATTCTTCCAGTCATGTAACTTGTTTTTTTTCTGAAAATATAAAAGTTGCTCTTTGAGTCACCTAATTTTGCTCCTTATATGAACTTTTGTTGCTCTCTATGTAAGAAAGTATGCCTTGGATTGTTAAGGGCAGTCACCCATGTTTTAACTCATTCAATGGCTGTCCCTTTACCCTTGTGTGTTAGTGTGTATGAAATGTGGTTATTCCTCCTGTCATGTAACTTGTTCTTTTCTGAAAATATAAAAGTTGCTCTTTAAGTCACCAAATGTTGCTTCTTTTATGAACTTTTGTTGCTCTCTATGTAACAAAGTATGCCCTGGACTGTTAAGGGCAGTCACCCATGTTTGAACTCACTCAATGGCTGTCCCTTTACCCTTGTGTGTTTGTGTGTATGAAATGTGGTTCTCCTTCAAAACATGTAACTTGTTTTTTTTTTTTAAATATAAAAGTTGCTCTTTAAGTCACCTAATGGTACCCTTATTTTTACTCACTCAATGGTTGTCCCTTTACCCTTGTGTGTTGGTGTGTATGAAATGTGGTTATTCTTCAAGTAATGTAACTTGTTTTTTCCTGAAAATATAAAAGTTGCTCTTTAAGTCACCTAATGTTGCTCCGTTTATGAAATTTTGTTGCTCTCTATGTAACAAAGTATGCTCTAGACTGTTAAGGGCAATCACCCATGTTTTAACTCACTCAATTGCTGCTCCTTTACCCTTGTGTGTGTTGGTTTAATTGTGGCCTTTCACAGTTGAGACAATCATTTGACAACTTATTAGACATTAGAGTGTTCTCATTATCTTATTTGGTTGTATACCTGGTAAATATTTACTTTTAACGTATTAAACTGTTCTTCATAACATCTGTTTTTGTTGTGATTCATGTGATACACTGGGGTTTTCTTCACTGCAGTTCAAGCTGTGCAAAGTTCGCTCAGTACAATTTGGGCAAAAGGGTATCCCATACATCAACACTTACGATGAGCGTACTATCCGTTACCTAGACCCACTTATCAAGGCCAACGACACCATCAAACTTGACCTAGAGGCTCAAAAGATCACTGACTTCATGGTACGTTCTCTCTCTCTCTCTGTATCTGTATCTTCATCTGCATCTGCATCTCTCTTTGGTATCGATTCTTACCGGAAAACTTTTCCCGGGGTTTCATAAACTCTGGAAAAAACGCGGGGATTATTCCCAACCCCAGCAGTCGCGGCGTTTATGGAAAACGCTTGGATAAACGCCGGGAAGACTTTTTCTGGCGTTTATTTCACTTTTGCCGGTGTTTAAAAAATGCCAGAAAAGCCATGATTTCTTGTAGTGTTTGATATGGGGAATGTTGTGATGGTGACTGGAGGAAGGAATAGGGGCCGTGTTGGAGTGATCAAGAGTAGGGAGAAGCACAAGGGAAGCTTCGAAACCATTCACGTCCAAGATGCCACTGGTCATGAGTTTGCTACTCGCATGGGCAACATTTTCACCATTGGAAAAGGTTCAAAGCCATGGGTGTCTCTTCCAAAGGGCAAGGGTATCAAGTTGTCCATCATTGAGGAGGCTAAGAAGAGGCATGCTGCCCAAGTTGGTGCAGCTGCATAAACTGCAAGAATCAAGATTGGTTTCTGATTCTGTTTCGCTGCAGCATATTTGAAGTCCATGACCTAGCTTTCTTGTATGCATAACGTCGTGAGAACGGTGCCCACGGTCGCTAGCGGAAAGACCTTGTCAGTACAAGAAGAATTCGGAAAGCTCATCTTTTTATTTGTTGAGTCGTGAACTTTGATATATTAGGGGATCTTTTTTGTTCCAGGCATGCACCATTATTTTTGTGAATGGTGCTTCATGTATGTTCTTACTTTGGTTCTTAAAAATGATGGACGGATGGAATTAGGTGGTGGTTTTAATCGAATACTGATATGTAGTTATATGTTTAGAGATTGGAAGCAAAGGCATTTGGTGGCTGATTGACTGTTTTTTTTTTTTTTAAGATCTCATATTTTGGTGAACTTTGATGCACCATTGTTTTTTTCATTCAAACTCAAGGAATTTTCCAATTTTGCAATTGGAAGCATCCATTTAGTTACCATATTTTGTGTCTATGTATATGTGCCACAACAATGCCTCAACTGAAAGCTGGTATGTTAATTGGTAGTTATGGCCTATGTGGCCAACATACCGTTAGCTAACCTACCTTTCACTGGCCCCCCTTGGCGTGTTTATGGTGTAACTTATTTTCATAGAGAGCAATTTAATTTTCACAATGGGCAACTTTATTTCATAAAAGGAGCAACATATGTGGATTGACAGAGCAACTGTCTCGGGCAAGAAAACATAAAGTTGTACAACAATACTACCACAATTTATAATTACTAAAATGAAATAAAATACAATTATTCCTATTTGTCATCAGAATAATCAGATACTTCGGGGTCAGATGCATACTGTGGATCCCTCTTAATTTCTGTAATAGACTCTCTGGGGTCGAAGCCGTCCCTTTCAGTTTTTCTCACTTTCTTGACTATCAGGCCTTGACGGATTAGTCGTTTGCACATTGCATTAATCTCAACCTGCAGCCTTTCACACACGTCGTTATGGAGCCGGTTTAGCCTTCTTCCGGCGATCATTTGCGCTGACCGTGCTTTAGGCACCTTCAGTAGGTACTTACGACATTTCGCTTCCAACTAGTCATGGGTAGGAAAACATAAAGGTGATATGATCTTTCACTGGCCCCTCTTGTCGTGTATGTGGTGTAACTTATTTTCATATACAGAGCAACTTATTTTTCAGAAGGGACAACTTAATTTCATAAAAGGAGCCACATATGTGGACTGAGAGAGCAAGTGTCACGGGTAAGAAAACATAAAGGGCTTCGTAGGCCAAAGGTTCAATAGAAGAATGAGAAAATGCAATTCGAAGTATTATGGGTTGGAACAATGATGCAATACTGTCTTACCATTCAAACAATGGAAGCTTTGACATCGTTGTCTATTGTTGCGGTATACCTTGGGACAAGCTAGTCCCAAACATCAAGGGCGTCATTTCAAAATTTGTTGGCATGGTTAACATCGACTTATTCATTAATTTGCAGACCCATATCCCATTGAAAGTCATCGGGAATTTTCTAACAAACATGTTACATGAGTTGAACAAGAATCACATGTCATACAGATCAACACACCTTTGTAAAGGGACAGCCATTCAGTGAGTTAAAATATAGGTCACTGCCCTTAACAGTCTCGAGCATCCATTCTTACATAGGGAGCAACAAAATTTCTTACAAGGAGTAACATTAGGTAACTTAAAGAGCAACTATTTTATTTTCAGAAAAAAAACATGTTACATGAGTTGAACAAGAACCACATTTCATACAGATCAACACACCTTTGTAAATGGACAGTCATTCAGTGAGTTAATAATATAGGTCACTGCCCTTAACAGTCTGGGGCATCCATTCTTACGTAGGGAGCAACAAAATTTCTTACAAGGAGTAACATTAGGTAACTTAAAGAGCAACTATTTGTTTTTTATCTAAAAAACATATTACATGAGTTGAACAAGAATCACATGTCATACAGATCAACACACCTTTCTAAAGGGACAGTCATTCAGTGAGTTAAAATATAGGTCACTGCCCTTAACAGTCTAGAGCATCCATTCTTACATAGGGAGCAACAAAATTTCGTACAAGGAGTAACATTAGGTAACTTAAAGAGCAACTATTTTATTTTCAGCAAAAAAACATGTTACATGAGTTTAACAAGAACCACATTTCATACAGATCAACACACATTTGTAAATGGACAGTCATTCAGTGAGTTAATAATATAGGTCACTGCCCTTAACAGTCTGGGGCATCCATTCTTACATAGGGAGCAACAAAATTTCTTACAAGGAATAATATTAGGTAACTTAAAGAGCAACTATTTTATTTTCAGCAAATAATTGACTATTGTTTGAAGTATAAAAAAGCAAATCATCAATTATAAAAGACTACGTTACGTATTAGTAAAGACCACTCGAACACTGCCCTATCTGCACCAAAAAATTTACCCACACCCACTAGATTCATCCCAAAAAATACGTCGACGACTAACAACTCCCAAATCATCCTTTCTCCGAGGGAAATTGATACTGCAAATCAATACAAATCTATTCACAGTAAAACTACAACGGCGACGATCGAGGAGTTTAATAGCATTTTTTGCATGCTAATTTTGAGATTCTTTTAATAGCGTGTTTGTCATTACACCACTCATTTAATATTATTTTTTATTACATTCAACACCAATTGTAAAACAATTATCAAAAAAACACGAATATAATCTAAAACTTCAATGTTGCCAATGTAATTAACCAAATTCATTCAATCGGGCAAGTATTCATTACAGTAGCTTTCGAAACAACTCGAAAACACAAATTACATGAAAGGGATGCAAGAATTACAATGGATTGTACCCAGCTGTCCAATGTTACCAAAGGTAGCCATAAACAAGCTAACCAACATATTACTTGAAAAATTTCTATGCTGAAAGCTTGTTGAAATTGATGCAATCTTCGAGCAATTTGGTCTCTCTTTCCTCCCAAAGCCAAACACGTGGAATTGATTCAGCAGTAGCCAATGAGTTGCTAAACCAATTATCAGAAAGATCAAAATTTCCCATGATCATGATTCAGCAGTAGCCAATGAGTTGCTAAACCAGTGATTTATTGAAGTTCCCTCCACATGGAGATCATGCCACACGGAGAAAACTCAAGATCAACCCAATTCCCCACAAATTAGAGCATGCCATAGAAAAACCAAAAAACAATTTGGAAAACACAAGGCATCAGACAAACAAAACCCAATTCGGGAAATAGGAGAGAAAATAACCCAATTCAAAATTTTCAAAAAATTACCTTATTCTTCTCAATTCTCCTGACAGCAACACGATCTCCGCTAGACTTGTCAATGATTCATACTCTGAAGCATGAATAGCTTCAGAATTGTGATGCCTCATTATGAGCACTGAAGATACCCCATTGAAGCAAATTCAAACAAAATGAACAACATCATGATGAATTGGTGCTTTGACGTAATCGTGGATTTCAACGTGATGAATAACATTGATATCGGTTTTAAAAAAAAAAAAACCGACAACAACATGGTGCTAATTCAAACAAAATGAACATCCTAATCAGATGACTAAAGAATCCAGCCAATGCTGATGGTGCAAGGCATCCAATGCTTGAGATGAAAAACATTATTGAAGTGCCATTAACGACAAATAATTCTATGTACTTCCCAGTTTCGTTTCAAATGTATCAACTATTTGTGCATTTTATCATCTATTAGGCCTCAGCTTTCCATGGTAGGATGCCCAGTAACATAACCTTTCAATAACCAAAATTGATAACACAGCTCATACAAAATAATGATGTTTGACAGTGGTTTCTACTTTCTAGGATTCTTGCTTTTTCAATGTTTTCCCATCTAATTTCGCAACAAAAGGTGATCTGTTGTTAGACAAATATTTTCCTTTCCTCTTTTATTTTTGAGACAATGAAAGTTTAACTATGATGCCAAATAATGAGGAAAAAACTGTCTTTTTAAGGGATCCATTTCAAGGGAGTCAAAGGAACATTCTTCTAATTGCAACATGTGATTTATGAGGGCTCAACTTAGTCAATGCTACACATATACCAAAAAAGTTGGCATCAACAAGGTAACTTTCTATATTTCATTTCCTTAATTGATGGCTAAGGCAGGACTACAATGATAAGACTCTTACGGTGCCTTACATAATACGCTAAACATTGATGTTTTCACCATAAAGTCAAAGCATCAACAGAAAAATACCAAGTAAAAATGCTTAGTAAATTAACTACTTTGTCTGGTATTAAATCTCGAAAAGTAGAATATAGACCTTACTTTTGATTCTTTGGAGTGCTCTTACTCAACTGCTTGAAACTTCAAGAATGCCCATGAACACCTACTGATATGTTTGCGACCCTGCTTGAGAATCCCAAATCAGACCTTAAAAATGTCATGTTCAGATCAGGTGACCGACCACCTTGATCTTCAGAGAAAATCGTTTTACGCCATAAGGCCGTCATCAACCGTAAATGAATGAGCATATGCCTACTGCCCGAGCTTGTTTTCTAGGCATATGGATTATCTTGTGCAATAAATTTCAGTTTCCTATGCCGAAATCTCTTGAGTCTTCCATGTCATTGCATGAGGATGAGAAAGAACATCATGAAGTAGAAGTGGTACAAAATCTTTCTGCTTGGCATCAATTACACATCCTGAAACCATCATATCTTCTGTTAGCAAATCTAATCTAGTGATAAGCCATTTCAAACAATTGAAATGCCTTTGTTAATGCTTCTACATTAAGGTCATCTCTATTAAACTAGTGACCAGAGAGCACTGGTAATAAAGTACGAAAAAAGTGCATATTTTCTGATCAAACCTTCAGCAATTACAATCCACAACGAGCTTGTCACTTTTTAGCATAACCTCCAACCATTGTAGATCAAGCGACCAAACTCTTCTCTTGCATTTGACCAAAGAAACACCTAGCATCTAGGAAACACCGACACAGAATGCCAAGATTAGGTTTCCCTCCAAATTTGTTCAGCAAAAAACACAAGATTTTGCAGAAATCTTCTTTCTACGCTAGTTTCTATTAATTAAACTATTACTTTTTAACTTTCTCTTAGATTTATGATATCAAGTAAACGCATAAAGAAAAATACGTTTCATTTTCCTTTACTTCATCTCATTATAAAATTCTCAGGAATAATTTTTCTGCACTAATTTCTCGACCAGAAACGGAGCCTTAAACAAATCATGACCAGTAACCAGCCTAGCACTATTTCTGCAGGCAGAATTGTTGAATTCCAACAAATTGCATCTTTTTCATGCATTTCATCAAAAACCCGTCTAAATCAACTTTACCACACCTCATAGACAGATCAAGATTTGCATTCTACAACAACAAATCACATGTCCATGTTTCAAGAAAACCCCATATAGCACCTCTCCATCTTTTAAACTTTGTTTGTTGAGCTAAAGTTTTTAGCCCTAAACAAATAGCGAAATTGAAAGGTTCAAAATATTCACTCGGCATATAAGAGAACATACCCACATCTTCTTTGTATTCAAAGTTTCCAAAGCACCCATGAATCACTGATGGCAAAACAAAAGAATTTGGTTCGGAGATTCCGTCGAACAGCTTGTGGGCAGGGTCAGTGATACACTGATACACATGCGTACAAAGGAGGGGAGAGAGAGAATAATACCTGGTGGGGGAAACTACGAGAGACGCGCGTCTAGAGGCATGATCCTGATTTCGTCTCCCGCCTTCGACGATAAGCCCTCCTGCCCCTCATCCTGATTTCGTCTCCCGCCTTCGACGATAAGCCCGTCACCGCCTGCCTCGATCGTGTCGACGACCTCCTCCAGCAGTCCATGCATGTTTCGGAGAGAGAGAGAGAGAGAGAGAGAAGAAGAAGAAGAAGAAGCAGCAGCTTCGATGGCTGCGGAGAGAGAGAGAGAGAAGAAGAAGCAGCAACATCAGCTTCGTTGGCTGCGGAGGAGAAGAAGAAGCGGGTTTTAAATGTGTGTGGGGATATATTAGTCTTTTTACGTGGTCCTTTCCATGTATTACAAATTATTTTTAACCTTTTCATATTTAGATGAATTATGTGAAAACTAGTCCATTAGGTGGGGCTTATTTGCCTCAAGGGCCGTGTGGGCACGCGCCCCAAAAATCCCGTGTTTTAATGCATGAAATCCTGGGTGCGCCCTTATCTTGCGGAAAGCGCGGCGAAGTGCTTCGCAGATCAGAGAGTCGCCACTCGGGTTTTGCGGTTAGTACCCAAGAAACCGTTCTTTTGAAAATGTTTGGACCACGTCCGTTTGGTTTTGAAAAAGGCTTTTGTAGACTGGGCCGTCGTCACCTTCGATCTTGAGGTTCGGGAGCCAGATTACGAGAGGGGAAGGGTTTTATGGCACCCCCCTCGCCCAGTCCGGAGACCGGTCTCTACTCAGGCGTTTTGTAAAACATTCGCATTTCTCTCTTTATTTGATCATTCTTTTAACCAGTTAGGGCGGGGGAACAGTTAATAGGGATTAAAACTGTAAACAAGTTGCATTTATATACAAAAGATGTAACAAAATGTTTATGGATGATGATGTTTGATCTAAGCAAATATAATAGATTGAGAACAAGCTTCTGTGGTTGTTTTAGACAAGCTAGTGCACGCTGTTTGTGCAGTAGTGCACACAGAAGCAAGCTTGCTTGCACTGGCTAAGCCACTGCATGTAGCCATGATCTGCGTGCGCCACCCCACAACTGGCGTGCGCCGGTGAGCCTAAGACCACAGCTTCTGTTCTCGACCCTCTGGGCTCTGGAAAGGACCAGTGCACACCCAGGACAAACCACACAGTTTAAATATGGATTACTAAGCTATTATAGACAATGTAAAGGGCTTAAAAGCCACCAAATAGGCAGAAAACCCCTTAAACAGTGGGGAGGGAAAACAGAGGCCAGAGCCTGGTTGCCATGCAAGGGCCAGCAGCCAAAGGCGGCGACCGCGCACGCAGTATATGGTACCGTCGCCGATTGACTCTGCTCCGGTGCTTGGCTTTGCACCATCCCAGGCTCTGGAACATGACCAAGACCCCAGAGGCATTCCAAAGAAACGAAAGGAAAAACTAAGTACAATGCTTAAACAGTTCTACAATACAGAAAGCAGTAAACTTGTTTTAGCATGCATCGGGGTGATCGAATGTAAATAAGACAAAATAAGGATGATCGGTGATCCCCACACGTTTCACCATACAGCCATGGGCGTGCGGTACAAATCGCGCGTGCGCCACTGATCATACCAAACGGCTTTGAAGCCTTGCCGGCTTTAGGGCCAGACTGGTATAGATTACCGGCCTTGACCCTGCCAGCCCCCCGAGAACAGAACGCAGGAGCAAAAGATGTTATACCTTTGCTTGAGAGTTTGATGGATGGTTTGAACTTTGAGCTTGAAAGAAGATGGATGGAGGGTGGATGTAGTGAGGTTTGAGGACTGTGGAGAGTATGTTCCCTTGCTTGCTCTTTCTATGGAAGAGAAAGGAAGCAAAGGAGAATGATGAAGAAGAGGACAAAGGGGCTTGAACTCTTTAATGGTGCTAACCCTTTTGAACTTGGTAACCCTTTGCAAGAGTGAGAGAGGGGAGTATATATAGGCAAAAGGGGCTGAGATCAGTATGGCCTTTATGGGCTGTTTGGCTTGGCAAAATATTGGATGAAGCTCCCATGCATTTAATGCATGGGACTTGGCTTGATGGAAAAGAAAGGAACAGTTCTGGCTGAAGTAATGATCAGGGGGGCTGCCAGCTGACGTCAGGCGGCTACAGAAGCTCCCGCCCAGCTGGCTGAAAAGGTTGATTTGACTGGTGCTGACTGGCGTGCGCCACTTGTTGAGTGGCGTGCGCCAGAGAGTGACTGACACGTGGCGGTGGTTCCTGCGCACGCTAGTCCAATCACCAGCGTACAGTAGGGTTTTGTTGAGGCCATTTGGTTCGGCTTGAGGTTCGACAAGGGTTTGGGACGAGGTTCGACGCTCAAAGCTCAAACTCATCAAACAAACTCGGTATGTTCTCGACCTTAATCATCATTGGGGAATCAAAGACCGTAAATAAACTATTCCGGAAAGTCCAAAATAGGGTGTCTACAGAGCCCCCTTTGACGGCACTTGGAGCACCATTGTTTTGGTACAAGTAACGTCAAAGGTTTCTAGACACCCTCTCAAGGCTATCCAAAGAAATAGAAAATGCGGACATGTCTTTAAATGTACCGTCCATTGAGAGATTGAAGACGGGCGGACCATCTGAAGATCGTTGGAAAAGAGTTTGAACTCTGTTGGAAGATAGGGATGGGTGGACCATCATTGAATGTTGAGGCGGACTCTCCTGGGGAATAATCAGTTGCGGATAGACTAATGCCGCTAGGGGCCGAACCTTCTTCGGCATAAGTAACTCCAACAATCACGGGTAGGTCGCGTCGGGTAGGTTAAATTCCATCTGTTGGGAATCGAGCCAATCTCCTTATCATGGACCACCCGAGACAGAGCAATAAGACTGGTGGAAGAGGGAAAAGAGTTTGACGGACAGACCGTCATTGATTTGATTTGAAATTGGACGGGTGGATCGTCGTTGATTTGAAATTGGACGGGTGGACCGTCGTTGATTTTAAATCGGACGGGTGGACCGTCATTGATTTGACTCTGCTTGGGGGTATAGTAAATGACAGATTGGGACAATATGAATTACCTCTTGAGAACGGGCTTCTTAACATTGTAGACGATTTGGGCCTCAGGCCCAGATGTTATCGGCGTGCGCCATTTATGACCGGCGTGCGCCATACATTTTGACAGACCCGAGCCCAGATCCAACCCAGACCCGTTGATTTGAGCCGGACGGACGACCGCGTTGATTTGAGGCCGACTGGACGGACGACTGCCGCTGATTTGAGGTTGGACGACGATCGGCCGTTGATTTGAAGGTTGACGGATGCACCGCCGCTGATTTGGACAGACGGGGTCATTGCCGGGATCGAACTATCTTTGGCACAAAGAATCCCAACAATCACGGGTAGGTCGCGTCGGGTAGGTTAAATTCCATCTGTTGGGAATCAGAGCCAATCTCCTTATCATGGACCATCCGAGGCAGAGCAATAAGACTGCTGGAAGATGTGTTACTTGTAGACCAATGTGGACTAGGATAGGCGAACGGTGTTGTAGACTGATTGACCGTCGTCGTGGATCGATCGGACGATATTCTCGATCGCCGTTGTAGATCGATTCGGGGGACGCGCAATATTAGATCGCCGTTGGGGGTGAACGCGTCGGGGACGCGGGCAATATTCGATCGGACGATATTCGATCGCCGTTGGTCGGGTGAACGCGGGCAATATTCTCGATCGCCGTTGGTCGGGGTGAACGCGGGCAATATTCTATCGCCGTTGGTCGGGTGAACGCGGGCAATATTCGATCGCCGTTGGTCGGGGTGAACGCGGGCAATATTCGATCGCCGTTGGTCGGGGTGAACGCGGGCAATATTCCGATCGCCGTTGGTCGGGGTGAACGCGGCAATATTCGATCGCCGTTGGTCGGGGTGCAATATTTCGATCGCCGTTGGTCGGGGTGAACGCGGGCAATATTCGATCGCCGTTGGTCGGGGTGAACGCGGGCAATATTCGATCGCCGTTGGTCGGGTGAACGCGGGCAATATTCGATCGCCGTTGGTCGGGGTGAACGCGGGCAATATTCTCGATCGCCGTTGGTCGGGTGAACGCGGGCAATATTGAACGCGGGCAATATTCCGATCGCCGTTGGTCGGGGGTGAACGCGGGCAATATTCAGATCGCGTTGGGTGGGGTGAACGCGGGCAATATTCTCATCGGCGTTGGTCGGTGGTGAACGCGGCCAATACTCTGATCGCCGTTGGTCGGGTGAACGCGGGCAATATTCTCGATCGCCGTTGGTCGGGGTGAACGCGGCAATATTCCTGATCGCCGTTGGTCGGGTGAACGCGGGCAATATTCGATCGCCGTTGGTCGGGGTGAACGCGGGCAATATTCTCGATCGCCGTTGGTCGGGGTGAACGCGGGCAATATTCCGATCGCCGTTGGTCGGGTGAACGCGGCAATATTCTCGATCGCCGTTGGTCGGGGTGAACGCGGGCAATATCCGATCGCCGTTGGTCGGGGTGAACGCGGGCAATATTCCGATCGCCGTTGGTCGGTGGTGAACGCGGGCAATATTCTGATCGCCGTTGGTCGGGGGTGAACGCGGGCAATATTCGATCGCCGTTGGTCGGGTGAACGCGGGCAATATTCTCGATCGCCGTTGGTCGGGGTGAACGCGGCAATATTCTGATCTGATCGCCGTTGGTCGGCGTTTACGCGGGCAATATTCTGATCGCCGTTGGTCGGGGGTGAACGCGGGCAATATTCTGATCGCCGTTGGTCGGGGTGAACGCGGGCAATATTCTGATCGCCGTTGGTCGGGGTGAACGCGGGCAATATTCTGATCGCCGTTGGTCGGGGTGAACGCCGGATCGCCGTTGGTCGGGGTGAACGCGGGCAATATTCTGATCGCCGTTGGTCGGGGGTGAACGCGGGCAATATTCTGATCGCCGTTGGTCGGTGGTGAACGCGGCCAATATTCTGATCGCCGTTGGTATTCTGATCGCCGTTGCTCCGGGTGAACGCGGGCAATATTATTATCGCCCCGTTGGTCGTTGGTGAACGCGGGCAATATTCGATCGCCGTTGGTCGGTGGTGAACGCGGGCAATATTCGATCGCCGTTGGTCGGGTGAACGCGGCAATATTCTCGATCGCCGTTGGTCGGGGTGAACGCGGGCAATATTCTCGATCGCCGTTGTCGGTGGTGATGACATGACGATCATCGCTGAGAGATGGACGACATGGTCGATCGTCGGTGATGACATGGTGGTCATCGTTGAGATGGACGACATGGTCGATCGCGGTGATGACATGGCCGGTCATCGCTGAGATGGACGATATGGTCGATCGTCGGTGATGACATGGTTGATCATCGTTGAGGTTGGACGACATGGCCGATCGTCGGTGATGACATGGTTGGTCATCGTTGAGATGGACGATATGGCCGATCGTCGGTGATGACATGGTTGATCATCGTTGAGAGGAGGACGACATGGCCGATCGTCGGTGATGACATGGCCGATCATCGCGTTGAGATGGACGATATGGTCGATCGTCGGTGATGACATGGCCGATCATCGTTGAATTTGAACAGGATGAGGATAAAGCTAACCATGGCACGGATAGTTCCAACAAATCACGGGTAGGTCGCGTCGGTAGGTTAAATTCCATCCGTTGGGAATCGAGCCAATCTCCTTATCATGGACCATCCGAGACAGAGCAATAAGACCGGCCGGAAGATACGCTAACGGTTTGAATTGGAAGTTGGACGGACAGATCATCACCGTCGTTGATTTGAAGTAGGATGGATGGATCGTCGTTGATTGGAATAGGACGGATAGATCGTCGTTGATTTGAAAACGGGACGGATGGATCGTCGGTGATTTGAAAATGGGACTGATGGATCGTCGATTTAGAATTGGGACGGATAGATCGTCGTTGATCCGAAATAGGACGGATGGATCGTCGTTGATTTGAAATTGACGGATAGATCGTCGTTGATTGGAATTGAACCCGATAGATCGTCGTTGATTGGAATTGACGGATAGATCGTCGTTGATTGGAATTGGACGGATAGATCGTCGTTGATTTGGAATTGGACGGATAGATCGTCGTTGATTGGAATTGACGGATAGATCGTCGTTGATTGGAATTGGACGGATAGATCGTCGTTGATTTGGAATTGGACGGAAAGAACGTCGTTGATTTGGAATTGGACGATTAGATCTCGTCGGTGATTTGAAAATGGGACGGATGGATCGTCAGATTTAGAATTGGGGACGGATAAATGCGTTGATTTGAAATTGACGGATAGATCGTCGTTGATTGGAATTGACGGATTGATCGTCGTTGATTGTAATGGGACGTATAGATCGTCGTTGATTGGAATTGGACGGATAGATCGTCGTTGATTTGAATTGGGACGGATGGATCGTCGTTGAATTGAAATAGGATGGATGGATCGTCGTTGATTTGAAATTGAACGGATAGATCGTCGTTGATTTGGAATAGGACGGATGGATCATCGTTTGAGTTCGGAAAGGCGCTGCTTGGGGAAATAGCGAACCGGGATGGAAGCATGGATCAGGGCAACATGGGCTACCTGCCGGGAATGGGCCTCAATGCTGATTTGATTTGGTTTGCCAATGCCACAACACTGATGATAGAAATGCCTCAACGCTGGTTTGATTTGACTTGCCAATGCCACAACATTGACTGTAGAAAATGCCTCAACGCTGGTTTGGCTTTGATTTGAAGCGATCTCCTGCTTTTGACATTTGATATACAATATGCAACGATAACGTATGCTAAACACATATGTACAAATTGAAAATGCAAGGGCAGACTAGGGCGGCTTCTAAAGGACGGGATGACACAAACGACAACCAAGACAATTTTGACGATTGAGGGCTACCACTGAGCCACACTTTTGCTTTACTGCTTTGATTTGAGTTGCGGGCCTGCAGGTCCCAGTAGGTAACTTTCGAGCGGGTCAGAGGTTTGTTGCTTTGATTTGAGGTGCGGGCCTGTGTGCCCAAGTAGATAACTTTCGAGCTGGTCAGAGATTTGTTGCTTTGATTTGCTTTTGCGTTGGGCCAATGTATCCCTCTGTTCTTGACGATTTGCTGCTTGCTTGGACCATAGATGCCGTAGTGGCGCTGTAAAAGTTGCATTATTCTCGGTTCATTGGAGATAGAGTGTGAACCTATTGCTAATATCCAACTTGCATTGACGAGCGAATCGAGTTGACACACAGACATACGCACACGTGTAGACTGCCTAGCTCGGAAGAATTGGGAAGAAGAGTCCTAGGATACAATGCGAACTCTTCGACACATGGGCAATAATGAAATTTTGGGCATTAATGTGCCAAAATCCAAAATATCCCTAGATAGGTGAAATCGACACTCACACACACAAATATGTGCAGTGGCCTGTGTGAATAACAAAACAGAGAAGAAAGCCCCGGAATGGGCAATAGACCTAAAACTAGAAAAACGCCGCAAAGATGGACAAAGTACGCAAATGGAACGACTCATATAGGCCCGGATTGAAACCGACACCCCCGCACAGCCACATTAGGCACATATGACCGCACGGCATAGAAAACTTGGCAAGAGCCCTTAAAACCAATTTCGAGGCACCGAAACCTTGGTTTTAACTTGAAATTCCCACCGGGGTTCAAAATCGTTGTTAGGCGTGATGGCCGCCAACCGCTGCCTGCGGCAAGAATTGAAGAAGCGCGCGCAGGTTTGAGACCAACGCGTGTCACTTTGAGAAAACGTGCGTGAGTCTCAAACTAGCGCTCGTGACTGGAAAGCTGCTCAAACTAGACTTCGCTGAACTTAGAATAAACTGTGAGCCCGTTGGGGCCTCGTAAGCATTTCGTTCTGTTTTTGATGCTTTTCTTTTCCTTTTCTTCTCTTTTTTTTAAGGCTTTTGCTCAGCTTTGAAATTGAAATAGTAGTTTGAAATAAGATTGAAAGACAAAGGGTTCCCCCTTCTGCTTCCGATGAAGCTTGTTCTGTTCTTGACCCTTCTCGACCCTTGATGTGTACCAAAACGCCAATCCATGGATCCAATTGATAGAATATGACCGAGTCTAAAAGAGAGACTGCCTACGTATCCCACATTTGGGGAATCAGGTCAAAACGTAGTTCAGGCCAAAGTTCACTCGTGTGTTTTACCTCTCCTTTTACGCTCTAACTTTTGCCTAGTGCCGCCTTCTCAGGTTTCCGGCCTAGCGAGCTTTCGACTTTTACCTATTTATTTTTGCCTAGACCGCCTCCTTAGGTTTTCGGTCTAGCAGTGCTCTAACTTTTGCTTGGCACCGCCCACCTTGGTTTTCGGCCCAACGAGCTTCTCTCGTGAAAAGTGGCTCTTGAATTGATCCAAAGTTGACTAGAGTGTTGAATTTGTTGTCGCCGAGATTGATGATCTTTGGCCGCAGCCCCGATAAGATGGCTTTTGATAATGCATGGTCCTGACTGCTTCAGCTGAGAAATGCCTCGCTCCATGCCACTTTTGCGCCTTTTTAATGTGCGCTTGATGGGATGCCGCTGGCTGCTTTTGAACATGGTACGAGGCCCGGAGCCTTCTGAGCTTCCGCTTTCTAGCTTGACATCCGGTGGCAAGAGATTTGATACTTTGTCATCTCATGATCGATGTCAGGCGTGTCTTTTTGTGAAACCATGCCAAAATGTCGAAGGTTCTTCGAGCCTGTCTGACTAGGTGCAATGTTCCTTTGGGGACAGCGTTGAGCCAATTTTGAGTCATCCGGGGATCTACCTCATCTTTCAAGTTTATTGAAACTACTTCTTCTTTTAATAGGCCGAGCATGCCTTTCGTCTTCCCTTTCGGCGAGGGAACACATTTCCTGGGGATGACCCCATCGAAATCTATCCCTTCGTCGTCAGGGTCGACACAGTTTATTCAAAAGCCAACAAAGTACTTAGAAGCAAGATAGTGCATATCATAAAGAAAGCCCCACTGGGTTGCCAAGTATAGCAAAAGACTCGAATCGAGAATAAGCTACGACATGGAGGGCCAAGAGACACGAACTCCGACTCAGAGCTAGACTAAGACGACTTGACAGATGCTGTGTAAGACTCGGACTCAAAAGTGTGCAATGCAAGCTAAACGCGATTTGAAAATGCAACTTTTATTGTTACCCTTTGCTTCCTCACAGAGAGGTAGGACTTGGAGGACATGGGGCCCAAGCAACAGCACTTCGGCTTCCTCAGCTTCTTTGACCAAACCTACTCAGTGCTCCCATGAACAAGGATCCCCAAATTGTCAGTCCGCTCATTTGCTTGATCGATCCGGTCCTCAACCAGTGCTTTCCAGTTTTCAGCCCCATCTTCTATTCCGCACCCTGCAGCCCCGGATTCAGAAGGGATAAACACAGTTGGTTTGGGTTGAGTTTCTGGGACAATGCAGAGGGTTGGGTAGAGTATGGTGGAGCTCGGGTTGATTTGAGTGGAGCTGGGGTTGATTTGGGTGGAGGTGATAGATATCGGACCAACCAGAGGGTCAGAATTGAGTTGAAGCAAGGAGCTGGGAATGCTGTCAGGTTTTGATGGGAGTGGGGGTGGAATAGTGCCATTATCGATGAGATCTTGAACGGCATGTCGGAGGCGATAACATGCATTGGTGGAATGGCCAGGCGTTTGATGGTAGGTGCAGAAGTGATTAGGGTTGTGGCTAGCAGGGAGAACCTTGGGTGGTGGAGTTGGGGTTAGAGGCCTGATGGAACCGGCATCGAGAAGCTTCTCGTAAACTGAGGCCAGAGGTGCAGATAAGCATGAGAAGGTCCTTGGCTGGCTCCGACGACGAGATTGAGGGCTCAAGGTGGAGCCTTTGCTTGCTTTGTACAACACTGCGCCTTCGACAGGGTGCATTCTTCTGCCTTTGGGGGCGACTTTGAACAGAGATTCAGCATCCTCTTTTGGGTGAACTCTAACCTCATGGAACTCAGCCAGACTTTTGAACATGTCTCTT